>JAOEHT020067553.1:0-13615 GCA_025448195.2 Parazoanthus atlanticus | reverse complement strand
AAAAGAAGTGGTCGCGATTTAGTCGATCGTATCAAAACGATCCGGGAATGCGATTACCTTCAGAACCAAACTGTTTAAAAAACATATTTTCAATTTGAAAATAGAGGATTAAGAAAAACTAGTACTTCAATTAATTGCAAGCGTGTAGACTGTAGGGTTCTTTCACAGAGAGGTGATTCATAGCGCCTCTATGTTTGCTCTTACTCTGTAAATAGAAACGAAGTCTGTCCAAAAAAAAATACCCTAAAAACGAAATTCGCTTACAAAGATGAAAGAATATTTCTAATATACTTTACGTGACTATAGGTGAGATGTATTACAGTTTGAAACCTTACAAGGCAAAAGAAGATGACGAACTGAGTTTCCCGACTGGCGTGACGCTGCAGATACTTCGGAAAAACCTGGATGGCTGGTGGACAGCAATGTAAGTCTCACATGCAAAACTACCATGTCACGCAAGCGCAAAACTAAGTGATATTTCATAGTATATTCAATCACTTTGTCACGTGGAATCAGTATAAAGCAATGCTAAAATCTGCATGAATATAATATAATATTTAATTATATCTATACTTTATTTCAGTTGTGCTTACAATTAAATAAAATCAAATATATAACAAATTCAAAGAACCTTTCCCCGGAAAAAGGTAAAAAACACTACATGCACAAACTAAACACGTTCCCTGTAACTTTCAGATACCTGGGCCGGAAAGGCTACGTTCCAGCACTTCATCTGAAAAAACTGCAAGAGAAGAAGAAACAGCGAAGACATTTCAGTATCAAGCAATTAACCATGAAAGGTCGCAGAAAACGTAAGTTAAATACTTGCCATCGCCTATATGCTTTATACATACCATATTCTAAAGGTTTCCTGTCCTTTTTAATCTTAATTTAAGCACACGATTTGGATGTCTTCAGGCGCCTGTATGGACTCCTTAAAGTTGGCGTGCTTACAGAGTTAGAGCTGACACTTTATTTTCATCATTACTTACAGCTAGCCGCAAAATCTCCAAAGCAAAAGATACCTTAGAAGACAAGGCCACGGTATGTATCGTTGCACTTGTTGATAGCGAAAAAATATGAAAGAACAATCAATTACAGAATTTGAATCAAGGACAGGTTTAGGGAGGGGAGAGTAGAGGTGTGGCACTGATGTGAGTGACCAACCACCCTCCCTTGGACTAGCAAACAACAACAAAAAATGAAAACGAAATAAAAGCATAGAAAGTGCGGAGGACTTTGGACACTCATATTGATACGCAGCTCCTACAATTTAACCGCTCCCTGGATTTGCCCTAAAATTGATATTCAACATTTGTTATATATAATTAAGACGTTCACTGGTTGTATTTTAGGTAAACGACAACTTCACCTCGGCTTCAAAGCAGCAAAAAATTAGGAAAACAATTTCCTTTGACGATGAACTTGGTATCCCATCACGAAGTAAAATGTCTGTGAAGAGGAAAAGAGTTCAAACGGTCGATCAGAACCAGAACGCCCAAACTGTTCCTCTGAACCCAAGTGAACAGAAGACTGATTCAGAGTCTGCTGAGGAGACACAAGAGATCAAGGTACGAAATAAAGATTTGCTTGATTTATAAAAAAATGTAACGCATTTTAAAATCACCAAACAGAATAGCATGGTTTTAGTAGATTATAAGAATGACATTAATAATTAAACGGTTTTGGTGTGTGTTTTTACTGATACAAAACCAAGCTGATCTTGAAAGTATTTTTAAATAGAATAACAGATGTAACGGAACTAACTGACAGAGGTGTGACTCATTGTAAATCCCTACTCGGTTGGACACAAGGAACAATTTCAAGGGAAATTAGGAAATTATCTCATTTCTGTAAAAGAAGTGCCAATTTCATCATATGAAAAAGTCTATTTGACTAAGATTTTCCAGCAAACAAGAAAGAACCAACGATTTCAAAGTTAAATGAAGGATGGCACCGGATTACGATTTAATTTGATTTCAAAAGGAAAAAACCTTACTCCACCAACCAAAAAGACCGCCTTGAAACGGCCACTTGTGCAAAAGTTCGATGCATCTCAAACCAATTTAATATATTTGTGCTCTGGCCTCAGAATATAAATTAGAATGTCGTTCATAACAGCGCAAACAACTATAGTCCAACTTAGTCGCCGTCTAAAACACGCAGAGCATGGCCTACCATTTGCCAGTTGAAAAACCTAGATTGATATCTGAACAGTTCCAGTGTATAAATACTTTAGATTGAAACTTTGTTTTGTTGTCAATAAATCTTTGAGCTTGCACAAATCCGAAAAAGAACTCTAAGTTGCAACAAAACTACGTATTATTGCTTTAGAAACGGAACAAGACTGGCAGCAACAACGTTGAACATTCAGTTTACTTTCTAACGCCACAGGTTGTTGAAGTTGGCACCTCCGATAGTGAAGAACTTGCAGATGCGCAGCAACCGTTAAAAAGTCCCAGCAGGAAAAAATCTAACACTTACTCGGGAACGAGATCATTTACTCCGTCTATTAGGGTAACGCGACCTTCAGTGAAGCAAAGGGTGAGAAGCCTGTCACTTGGTTCAGCGGTTAAACCACGTGGAGTCTCTTCAAGTATGTTACATGAAGTACGCACTGCATCACATACGTTCGACTCTCAGGCTACCGATAAACGACACAGTGCAACAGAAGCGATCACGATCGATTCCCCTTTAAACAATGGCCGGCCAAACTCATTGCAGGAATCAGACCTAACCACGTCCAACCCTCATGTGTTAGGCTTGGAAGAAGAAAGAAAACACAGTTTGACTGGTAGTGAAAACTCTTCTACAAGTGATAGTCCCGGCGCTTCACTGAAACGAAGGAAAAAAGGAGTAGTTATAAGCCCCACTTTTGTTAGAGATGGTTCAGTACAACTCCCCTTGGGGCCTGGGGACATCCATAATACAGTTGACACGCACACACCACTGCAAGCGTCGAGCCAACTGAACAACGAAGAGAACAAACCTCCACAAACTGCCAGTAAGTTCATGAGGACCTATAACTACATCTACATTTAGTACCGAATTTATGTAATTCGAATTTTGAAATCCTAGAGACTTTTAGGCCTTCTTATGGTTGTTTACTAGTACTAATTAATTGCTTTAGTTATTGCCTCATGGACCCAGCTAGTAGTAAGCATTGAACAGTCTCATTTCGGCACAAATCAACTGTACTTCTTCAGTATTAATGTTTTAAAAAGTTTATTTGAGTTTAGCTTCCACTACAAGTCCATTCACCAGCCCCTCATCCAGTTCACCGTTGTTTTTGCCTTTACTTGTTTTTGAGCTGGCTGAAGATTTCTATAGAAAAGCTATCAATAGGGTGATAACTGAGAGACAAACATATTTTTCTAATGTTCCATGGCCTGTCTTGTGCACTACTGCAATCGTAATACATATCGCGCATTGAGTACTAAGATGTATTGCTTGTACAAAACTTTTCACACGGTTGATATCAGCATAGTTGGTCTGACGAAGTGTGCGCTAAACTAGGGATCGTGTGGGGAATGGAAATAACTTGGGGTAACGGCTGCATGAGATAAAGATACCGAAAAAAATTGCCTGACACGAGTTCAAAAAGATAGTGAGAAAAGGAAACAAAATAAAACATAAGATGTTGCATCCGAGGATTGTACCCGCTTCCTAGAAGAACAAATGGTCCGTCCATTATTGAACGTCGAGTATACCTGTTTGATTCCAAACTCAGCTGTATGTAATTGTAATTAATACAGCTGTGAACCCTGATAACTCGAACCCTCAAAGCGGGTACAAAACGTAACAAGATTCGAGATATCAGGGGTTTGAGTTATCGGGAGTAATCTTGTAAGAAAAAAACTTAAAGGGAGAACGAATTTAGTTCGTGTTAGCTGGGTATTCGAGTTATCATGTGTCAACTGTAACTAACAAGATATCCCATTTTTGTTTTGTTTTATAGACAAAGTGCTGACAAGAAAAAAAAGTCAGAGTCTAACAAGGTTACAAACTCCAAACTTGTCATCATGCGGCAAACTCGCCACCAGCATGCCAGACATAAGACAAGCTGGAACAGATAAAGACAGGGATTGGCACCCACAGGAGTTCACAGAACTTCATCCCAAATTTCAAAGAAAAGCCATTAAGAATGCCACCAAGACCATTCGATCAACAACCAACCAGTCTAAAGATAGCGCGAGACCTCGGTCACTGGTAGACCCAAGACTATTAGGTAAGAGAAACTCTTGCTTTTTCTAAGAATAACGTTTGTAGGAATATTGAGGCTCAAATTTTGCCAATATGTAAGAGCAAATTAAAAACAATCTCAAAATTAGGCAACCAGGCTCAAAATTAAAACCACAATTTGCAAACCAAACTTTGCCAAAAATGATTTTGTTCTTGCCAAAAAAGGGATACAAAGATTCAAAACGCGCGTAACAGTATATATTACTTCACGCGAATGAACTGCTAAACACAACAAACATTAATAGTTTTTAAATATTTTAATGAATGACAATATTTTGTTTAAAAATCCTGTGAAAAAATCAGTAGTATAGAGTATGAGGTAAAAGTATTTGAGGAATGTCCCGTTTACACGGTTTGTGATTGATTTCACTTCTTTTAATTTCAGAAGCTGGAAGTACAGGAAGACAGGAGCCGAATGCTTTCCTTAGTAAAAAAAACGACAGTTCCTTCGCTGGCAAGAAAAAGGAGCAGTACAACAGCATAACGACCCTTCCTCGCACAAAGAAAAGCGTGGAGAGAACAAGAAATGTCTTAACTGGGCATGCGTACTCTGATGCCGACCTCCAAAGCTTGTGTTTGCGTAATACCTTGTCCCCTCTTACCCTACCTCAATCTCAGGGGTCAGCAATCGGCTCATATCCCTGCTCATGCTCTTCTGGAAGTCTTTCAGAGCTGGAGTTCAACTCCGAAGAGTCAGAAGACCAGATGAGATGGGATTGGGAACGAGCTGAGTTGGAATCGGAAGGCAATGAGGGATACAGAAACAGTGTACATAACTTTGACTCGGTTGCGCCGCCGCCAACTTATTCATTACCCGAGTGCCCTAAGGTTCCTGCCCTTCCTAAGCCTACGATTTATCAAGCTGTTTGCGGATACGAGGCGGAAAACGAGCAAGAACTTAGCTTCCTAGAAGGCGAAGAGTTGGAAGTAATCAGACGGGCAGAGAATGGATGGTGGCTCGGAAAGATTGGCAACGAAAAAGGATGGGTGCCTTCTAATTATCTTCGGGCAGTGTCATCGAGTCCTGTTGTTTTTGTGCCTTTACAAAGCCTCCGCCCCTTTGGCAATCACGCACAGTTACCTCTGCAATAGCAAAACTGAAACAAATCAATGTTTCCAGCTAGTCATTGATTGTGACTGAGACAGAAGAAAGACATATTATATGCATAACAAGCTATTTTATTATTAGATTTTGTATAAAAAAGATTTGATGGATTTTAGCCTGAAAACGGACATAGACTATGATAGAGATAGGTAAAGGTAATAAAACACGAAAAATGTCTAAAAGAGATAGAGCGATTTTTGTTTGACCATGAAAAACTCGTTCACTACATGTTTTCTTTTTGTTGCATCTGCCAATGCCAAAAAAGATAAAAACAGCAACACTTAAGTATTTTTTTAGTGAAACTGTTCGTTTGTCCAGTTACATAGGACTTACAAACTGTAGCTGTTCGTTCGTAGTCTGTTGTTAGCTGTGTGCAGAATCTTGTTCTCGCGACAAATCAAAATCAAGATCGAAACACAGCGTCAAATGAACGTGTTCCAAAATCCAATAAGATTGCACGCGCGTTCGCTGAGTGTTCGCAGAACCAAACAAACTCCAGAAACTCCGTTCGTGTTCGGTTCGCCTGTTTTTTTCAAGGTAAAATGAAAACAGTTCTAAGTATTCATGTATTTTTAAGATTATATACTTTCGTCTTGTTATTGGGCGACATTTTGTTTCGTGAACGGTCACGCAACGGTCGACTCGAGCGTAGTTGAATGGTATGTATGACTGCGCGGCCACTCAAAACTGCCCAGTAACTAGGTAAATTGTAACTTGTATTCTCTGTTTTTCGGTAACCACAATGCTTTGGGTGTTTCGGAAGGAAGACCATAAAACACTGTAACTTCTGATGTCCAAGGAGAGATGAAACAAAAACTACATCTCCACCCCAAAAGAAGTTAATCAAATAAAAAGAAAGAAAAATAAAATAAAATCAGAATTCATTTTGTTTTACGGGAAAATGGTCAGAGTGAGGCAAGCGTGAGTGTGTAACAAATACTAATAATACCGGATAACTGATTATCAAAACTACGAATGTGAAGGCGTATATAGTCACGAAATCATTTTGTTTATCAAAACATGGCTTCATGACTCTGTGGCTCGTGGCTTCATGTCTTTATTGCTCGTGGCTTCACAGTTCTGTGGTTCGTGGTTTCGCAACTGTATATAGTTTGTGGTTTATAGCTCTGCATGTGGTTCGTGACTTCACAGCTCTGTGGTTTGTGCCTTCATGTTTTTGTGGCTCGTGGCTTCATAGTTCTGTGGTTCGTAATTCATGTGGCTTCATAGCTCTGTGGTTTGTATCTTCATGGCTCTGTGGTTCGTGGCTTCACGACTGTATATAGTTTGTGGTTTATAGCTCTGCATGTGGTTCGTGACTTCACAGCTCTGTGGTTCGTAATTTCATGGCTCTGTGGTTCGTGGCTTCATAGCTCTGTGGTTTGTGTCTTCATGGCTCCGTGGTTCGTGGCTTCATGACTGTATAGTTGTGGTTCATAGCCTCTGTGGTTAGTGACTTCACAGCTCTAAGGTTTGTGGCTTTATAGCTCTATGTGGCTATGTGTCTATGTGGTTCTTGGCGTTTAGAACTTTGGTCATTTTTTTTTCTTATGATATATTTAACAGATGTAGTTTGATTTATCTTTGTTTCCTTTTTGTGTAATATCATTTGTAATAATTTATACAAATGAATTAATACCTCTTCTTACACAAGATTCACCGACCTTATATTATCTATAATTTATTCATGTGCAGGATTACTTTCTGAGGACGTGATCTTTGCTCTTCTTCACGGCAGAGTTGCCCAACATGCACTTAAAATGAATCTTTGTCAATACGCAACCAAATCACAAAGCAACATACATCTGTACTTTTTGTATATTTCCGCACTGGGTAACTCTTAGCCGAATGAAAGTGTTTGGCCAGCGGAAACCAACACTAGGCGACATCCTGAACGTGCGTGAAAATATACTGCATTCATGCTCGACAGAATATTTAATTAGCAGTGTGATGTCACTTTCGGTACTATAAACAGTTGTATAAGCAGTTTCTGTTTGCTAGACAAACTAATCGACAAACTGTTGAGTTACAAAACCATATTTGTAGCAAAAGGAAATACTACCACAAAAAAAAACGTCATCCAAACACATGCAAGAAGACTACTGTAGATATCTATCTGTACTGAATATTTCTGTGAAGCAATATATATCGTTCTAGGTCTGCTGCCGGTAAGCCGGTCACACATTTGGCCCAATTCAAACTACATATATATGAGACGGACAAATTATCTGGACGGACAAGTTGTCAGACGATTTGTTCGTCAAGTGTGAATGTAAGTTGGACTTAAATGAAATTACGAGAATGATATATCAGTTATTTTGGCCTACAGCTGTAGCCTTTTCAAAACATGTTGAGGTATAAAATATTCCAGTCTATTTACTTGCCTTAACGATCGCTTTGAAACAGTCTCTTGCAAAACATATATGATGCACTACAGAGAGGACAACCAGTAGGAACATAATAATTGAAATCGTAAAGTAAAATAGTGGAAAATTGTGACCGATTTTCATTTAGAAATTTATACAATATTGCGCCGGAATGCACCTTGGAGCATCCTTTTGGCCATAGTTAATTGATCAGTACCCCAAACAGAGTGCTGTACTTTATGGCAGCACAGTGCTATGAGATTCATTGATCTTTAGAGTTGCTAATTCTTACGAATGTTGTTTAGTTGTTGTTCAGTTAATCTCAAAATCAAGGGCTCTCGGTTTTCACCTTTGAATATTGTCAGCCATAAACCACACGTTCCAATGCTTCACTTTTTTGTTTGTCCCATGACTCGTATTGCCCGTCAGCTAGTCCATAGAAATTATATATGTTTTACAACAACCTTCCAATCCGGCATGCAGAGGAGGGTTTTGGGGTTTTATTTATTAATTTAAGTTCGACTTGAGGTTCGAAATAACGGAGAGATTAACTAGGGCTAGGGTCTGTAGTAAATTAGGAAAAGGAAACAGTCTGATTATGAAACAAATATTTGTTGAAATTATGCATTTGATCATCATTATCCGGTGTTTTTGGGACCACGCGGCTTGATCACGCAAAGTGGCTGATATCAAGAATGCTGGTCAGGAGCTGTGCAGATTGTTTTTCTATGACACACTGTTCCACTGAGCAGCATCTTTTTAAACCTTTTTTTGTTCATTTTGTTCATTTTTACTTTCTCGTTACCGCAAAATTTCATCAGTATAGACGTGGCGAGTAAATTTTCTAGAACTGAAATTATGAGCTTCCTCTATTTCTCGGAAGAGTTTGTTGAATCCGTGATGCGAATCAAATAACGTACATTTTTCAGTGAAAAACCAAATATAAGTAAAAGAAACGAAACCCATTGACGACTATTACATCAACGTGCCATTCACGTGTTCATGATCAGCTGAGGCGTGTGTGTGTGGTATGAGTAATGGATATATCATGCCTTTTTGAGTAAATAGAAATTTAAAGTTTGATAAATACCAACCTATAAATTTTCGATTGTATCAAAGCCCGAAACCAAAATTCTAGAGGTACTGGAGGACAACCTTTTGTCAAAGTAAAATAATTTGCAAAACTGAAAAGGTAAATACAGAAAACAAGACTCGTGGCTTTACAAGTCAGCCGAGTTCGTCAACTACTTCTTACTTTTCCAAAACAGATTCCAGGTAATATTGTATCAACATCTCTCTGACGTCACGGCTTTGTGAAACAAATACATATAACTATAACGTTGCATTGTATCTTGCCACTTCTAGACCGAACACCAAATATAGTACAGTCAGGTTACTCAGCTTGATAGTTTGCCAGCAAAGGTTGAGGTCAGCACATTTCATCAGAGATCATCTGTTGATTACTAAAAACTCCAATCAAAGGAGCAAGACTTTGCTGAACACTGATAACCAGCAGTGGTACGATACAAATGGCCACTAGAACCCTTACAGACATTTCTGTCGAAGGCGTACAGAAACGAAAAATCGGCACTAACAAACAAAATGTAAGTACATCTTTCTTTTATCACCTTTAGTTAAACTTATAGTCTTGTTAGTGTTGCATTAAATTAGGAATAAATTAAATAGATAAAGTTGTCGAACGACTCATTTCTGCATTGGAAGGAGCTTATGACACGATGTTTTGAAATGCGACAGTCACAAAGCTTGAAATTATAGTAGAACTTATGGTTCTCCGATCAACACAAAACTTTCGGTATGGTTTAGAATAATCATACCTGCAATCACTTGCGAAATAATTTTAGAACAAACAATGTCATCTTTTTTGCACAGGTTTATGCTATCAAAGTAACATGGTCGGACGGGACAGTTAACTTGATATACAGGTCATACAGAAACTTCCGTCAACTTGAGGTTGGTATGTGGTTGTGTTTCAGATCGTTTGGCTGCAAAACGTAATAAGGTCAAAGGGTGATTTTGCAACATCAGTGACCTATAAAACTATAGATACTTGAGCAGCCCAAGGAGAATCTTCGCCATCTCTTGAAAACAAACAAACAAACAAACAAACGAACAAACAAACAAACAAACAAACACTGATATTGTTGTGACTTATACAGATTTTGTACTCTTATTCTGTCGCTTGTCTGTTTTTTATTTATCATTGACCCTGAGAAAGGATTTCAGTTAAACAGAAACTTTCCGTTGTTATCAATATTGTCTATGTCATTTAAGAAATACAACTTTGGAGCCACTATGGCAATTAACCTCCAACTCTAACAATGTGTGTATTTGTTACCTAGTCAATATATGTGGTGCTTAAAGTAAATCGTGAATAACGAGCAACGGCCAATGAATCATGAATAAATTCATTTTCTAAAGAATGAATCATGAATCATGGAGAACACCTGTAGATGAATCATGAATCACTGAATTAAAAACGTTAGGAATTATGAATATCTGAAGTCAAATGACTCTGCTTCTACTCCCCTCCCCCGACTAGGATATCTTTTATAAAGGGTGTCCAAAGTTTTAGCGTGTTCTACTACATTAACCCAGCTAATTAAGCGGGCTAACATATTGATATTGTTTTGCGTCACAGAAATTAAAAACTAATTAGGTAATTATCGCGAAAAAGTATATATAGGACCGCAAAGAAGCAGTCTAATTGATTTATAATGACCCCCTAAGGAAAGCGAAAAGTCGAAACGCGTAGGATCTAAATAAAGAGTACCTGTTCTTTTTATAGTTTTCATGTTTATTGAGAATTTACATCTCTAGAGAAATCGTACATTTATCATGATAGGGACTCTGAATAATTCTGGTTTGTTTACCTTTTTCTTACGGTTTAATTTTTACGGGCATGTTCTGGGCGAACTAACACAATCATGATTTATGTATCTATCATTAGAGCAATATTTGTTTCGGCCATATTCAGGCACAGTTCTTAAGATGAATAATTACTATAGTCCTCAGCAATTTAATCGCGTGTCGCTAAGTTCAAATCGCTTATCTTAGGTGCATTACGTTAGTGAAATTAGTTCTAAGTGTTACAGCACGTTTCTAACATATTTTGTATATTTCCGTATCCACAATGTCGTTAAGTGATTGATAATTAAGCTTCATATACGTAGTAGGTCTAATCTCTAACCAATAAGGTGGTGACGTGCCAGGTCACTACATGACCTGTTAAATCACATGCATAAATCCCTGTGCACACCCAGGCTAATGACTCTATAAACTGTGAGGTGGATGGATAAAATGACCCATGTAATCTTAGCGGTCGAGCGAGTCATAGCTTTACAGAACTGAAGCGATTGGATGAGCATGCAGCAGCTGAACGTTTATCTCAGTGCTACTGCACTCCTATCACTATAAATTTATACTAAAGAACGAGAGTTTCAAACTGCACTAACAGCTACAAATTCGAAAATGTTTCAGTATCGGTTTAATGGTGCCAATATCTGGAATTATGTTACAGTTAATGTAAATGATGACTTTCTCATTACCTGAGAGATGTATTAAATTGTTAAACTTTAAAAGTTTTAATACTTTTGCAAAATTAATGTAGTTGTAGTGTTAACTTGTAGTATACCTTTTTTCATAAAAAGCTTTTTTTATTAGAAAATCGAAGCTCAAAACTGCCAAAATTTAAGAACATGTTTAAGAACATGCCTCATGCAGTTGAGACTAAGAAAGGAAAGTTTATTTCTATAAAAATTGAAAATGGAACAGAAAACCGCTTCTACATATCGTTAGAGGGCAGAGCATTTTCACATTTTCGGTAAAGAAGCAATAGCATCAGATAGCAATGCGTTTGGTACCGGAACTGTACATGAACACGAGTTGGGAAAAAATTGGCCTTTGAATGCATTTATACAGACAGAATTCCAAAATATATCAAGAAAACTTTTAATTTAGGAACATTTTGGACTGAAATCCTGAGAAATGTTAAGAACTATCAGTCGCAACCCCAAACGTAGACGTTCTTATGAAAAATAGAGTGTACAAACAGTTTTGCTTACTGTAATGCGTAACGAAAATGAATTTAGTTACGTTGTACTACAACTCAGGCTATTTTTTTATCGTTAGATTCAATGTGCAAAAGCTTTCCCATTTGACGTAGTTTCTCCATCATACTCTTCAGGAAAAGTTACTACAAGCTTTTGACGAAGTGAGTAATGTTAAAACCAAGAAGTCAAGGGTTATTCCCAAACTACAAGGTATGTATCGTGCGATCATACAAATAGTTTGTTGTTGGTCTATCTTAAGCAAGTTATTGAGGTTCCCTCGACCATTCTTAAAACATAGATCGAATTACTACCCGATTGAAAACTTACAATAGTGCTGTCAAAGAAAATGTTATTTATATTTGTGCTTTTTGTGCATTCAAAATTGCCAAAATGATTCATGTACCGATGGTTTGTCCTGACCATCATTAATTTCCCATACAGTAAGGCCTGTGAAAGAAAACCGCCAACCTTAGATTATAAAACTAAGGCTAAAATCTAATGCTAAAATTTATACTGTATGAACCCAATACACGAGGACCTAGTTTGCCTCACATGCATCTGAAAAAGGTTCTTATGCAATGGTCATCAAGATTCCCTTGAAATACAGACAAGCATTCATATTGAAGTAGACATGAAGTAATAGATGATGTATATTAGCACCCAGCAGCAGTGTTAAAAGTCCAATCAAATATTTATTAATACATCGTAAATTTATTTTTACAAATTCACTAAACATATTTCTTCCTTTTAAAGTAGTCAAAGTATCCTCTGTACTTTAGTAACTTCGAACCTATTTTCTACTACTCTTATCACAAGGCTTTTTTGCCTTTTCTTCCACCACCTTAATTACACCACTGCATCTTTCGTAAGTGGTATTCGACGTCATCGTTTACTTATTTCAATATTGTTTTATTTTAAGGAAAAGATAGAATGAGAAGTGACGAAAAAAAGAAATGGGGATGGATCGACAATTTCAGTACGGTATGTCGATTATGAACATAACTGTACTGCAATATGCCGTTATACATGCATTCATATCGTTTGGACGGTATGTTTGATTTGTAAACATAGAGACAATAAACATATGCTATACTCCTTATAGTTTGAGGTTGGGGATGATTGTCGTACTTTTTATGGGTTGAAAATGGCAATCCGGTATTTCTAGGGTGTCGCTGGCTTGGGTAAAAGCTGAAGTTTTCTAAATTGGGTATTTTTTGAAGAAAAAGGCTCCTAATTATAAGACAGATGCATTCATGACGAAACTAGCGAAGTTTGCTTTTCCCTAGCCTGAAATAGAAGATTAAAGAGGTGCTTGATTCTTTTAGAGTTGGGGTCATACGCCAGCTGGATTGTGTGTTCTTAGGGTAGTGTAAATTCAAACTGAGGTATTTCTAGGGTATTTTTGCAAATTCCCGCAAAATACTCCCCATAACCAACCAAGGGAATAAAAATATGTGAAGTCTGAATGTTTTATTTCTTTTGCACGTGTAGGAATTGCTTGACCTCCCAACAGCTATTTCAGAATGTGATATAGTGGAAGAATTCTTTACCCCTACTCCTGAAGACTTAACAAGCAACAAGAGGTAAGTCCCTTCATCGAATCCATTATTAGTCTTCGTTACTGTTTATCAATCAATCAACCAATCAATTGATCATTATATCAATCAATCAATATTACATGCATCTCTAAAACAAGAGACCCAACATCGAGTCACTGGACTGCAGTTTATCTTACGTCGTGTGGTCCTTTGCATTCAAAAGACAGCTTCAATCAATATATCGATATATATCAATATATCTAATTGTTTCCTAATAAATGTTTAAAAATTAAT
>JAOEHT020067455.1:0-13615 GCA_025448195.2 Parazoanthus atlanticus | reverse complement strand
CACACCCAGGGCCACAAGTTTATCAGTTAATTAACTACTGCCACGTGTTACCCTCGTCAAAGAAAGTCGCTTTACCCTTACCTTTGTGTATGTGTCTGTGTGTGTGTGTTTATATCTGTCTGTCTGTCTGTCTGTCTGTCCGTCCGTCCGTCTATCTATCTATCTGTCTGTGTGTCTGTCTGTATGTATGTATGAATGTATGTATGAATGAATGTATGTATGAATGTGCCTTTGTCTGTGTCCGTGTTGACCGTCGTGGTTTCGATTATTGCAAGAGGTTGCGTTCGAATAAGATTTAAGGACATCTCATCTAAGCAGTAAACGATAATACTATCGATTTAAGATTCCGGGTGAGTTTGAAACATACAGCGTGTTTTGTACATTCGAAAAGAGCGTACTGCTTGTTTGAAGGGATCGAATAGTTTACTCCACATTTTCCTATTCGGAATACGATCAATCGAACGCAACCAAAGTAAACGGCCAGAAAGTAAAAAAGAATGATGAAGACCGATTTTTTATTTGATCTTATTAGAATTATGAAACTGTTTTGATTTTATGCATAATGTCTTGAAAATGATAACAAACTAATTTATTCAAAAATCTCCCTAAATGAAGGCATTCATTGCTCAACAGGGTAAAGGACCACGAGGCAATTAGCCGAGGGTTTGGCATTCAAGAGAGGACGTATTACTCCAAGGACGAGACAGGTGCTGACACAAACATTTAGCATTTATAGTGCGATATGTATATTAGAATTAGGTTCTGATTACGTTTGGGAAGGAATTAGGGCAGATAAATCGGTTGAATCATTCTATTTTTTCAAGACAACTTGAGCGAAGTTCACTAAAACGGTATGGCTTGAAATCTTAACATCCACTCACAACATTAAAGCCTCCCCCGGTTATAAGCCCCGAACCCTCCCCCCCCTACATAACCCATTCTTCCTACCCAACTTTAGTACGTGTCCTAGTCACCCAGTTCGATTTTTGTTAAATCCCGTTCCCATGTGCAGTTTTGAAGGTACTTTAATTTCCCCTTCCCAGTTGGCAATTCTAAGTTCCACTGATTCAAATGCAAATGCAAAAATATGTTGGCAAAGCCCAATTCCCACTTTATCCCTTGAGGATCATCTTTTGACAAAACCGCGGTCGAGAATTCAGCATCTGAATCTTGCAAAATTCAGAAGCGAATATATGGAGTTTTTGTCTGTGTGGTGTGCAAGATCTTGCCACAAAACCATAAATCCATATCTCGTCTTTTCTAAAGTAATAATTAATAATCAAACCAAACGCAGATCTCTCGAATGTACTGCACTTTCGATCATAGGCGTAAAACATGGCCTGATATAGCCTCGTCCCCACTCATTCTCCATAGGTTCGCTTCTTTTGCCTGGTTACTTAGCTTCTTTCGATATGGCGGACGGCGAGGTCCGCGCCGAACCAACCGAGCAGTTGACTGGGGAAGAGGCTAGGTCTGATAACTATTATTTTACATATTAACATATTTGCTCTTCAATTCTTACGTGCGAAATAAGCAAGCAAGTGATAGAGATATCAGTTTCCTGCAATCCTGACACGTCAGAGTTGACCTCTCTTATGTTTATGATGTAACACATTTTTCAATTGATTTTTCCTTTTTTTCAACATAGTCAAACATAACGATAATTTCTCATTTAATTATTTTCCTCACAGGAGTTGTAACCGACTTCAAGGTATGTTCTTTGTATGGTGGATTCAGTGATCAGTTATTCAGTAAGAGAAAACCAGAAACATTAAACTTTAAACTACTCTGTCATAATTTGTTCCACTTTCAAACTACCATTTACAACAACAACAGTGATCCGAAACAAGCCTCGCATTGGGAATCGAACGTTTGTGACGTCCTATAGGGTGTATGGGGAGGGAGTTTAACGTTCAATAAAATTTTTAGCAACTTTTGAATAAAAATAATTAACTCTCTCTACACGGTCTGTTAATTAAGTTTTACTCCCCTCCCTTTCATTTATCAAAACACGTATTTAAAAGTTTCCGTCCCTCCTCCTCCCGCAACTGGGAAGTATTAAGCCATCAGTCCCTTACTTCTGTATTGTGTTCTGTAAGGTAAAGATACTTGAGCAACATTTGAAGCAAACCTGTAGTCAACCAATGGGGGTAGGTAGTGGGTGCCGCTTAGACGTCTTTCAGAGATAAAATATGGAACAAGCTGCCGAATGAAATGAAGGAAATCCCTTCATACTCACCTTTAAACGAAACCTGAAAAGATGTTTAACTTTTGAATTTTTTAACGAATAACTAGTTTTTAAGATTTTCTACATAAACCTTAAATTTACTGAACCCAGTTTTTAATTCCATCACACCGTACTTATATACTAGATAGGTTTTTTTCTGCACTGTGATTCATTGCGTGTGAAAGAAAGTTGAAAAGCCCTTCGGGGAACTTTGCTTTTTTAAATAAATAAAAGGATAAGTAACACGAGCTCTCAAACCCTGACCCTGTTATGGGGGGAGCTTAACCTTTTATCGGAGTTCCCGCACAATTACGTCGTATTATGCCGATATCTCGGTTTCAATTTAAGACGTTAACCTCTGGAGCAAGATAAATTTGCATAAATTATTTTGCATACATTATACTTTATGACGTCAGTTAAGCTGTACCAATTAATCAACCTACCTTTCATCATACTACACTTACTCTAACCTGGTATCTTGGCCTGTTGTCTCCGTTCAGTTTAAGTTTCCCAGCCAATTGATATTGTGACCGTGACACAACTTGGAAGACTGAGGCGATCTTCATCGTGTTAAAAAGGGTCCGGGGACACCTGGCTACACTTACTCCAAGCTTTGCGTTGATTGGCTGCTTTACGGTACAATAAAAGCGAGAAGAGAAGAGGACCATATCAAGCGCCCTTGATATGCGCTAATCAAGCAAACCTAGCTTCAGCTGTTTGCAAATAAATAACAAACACCATTCAGGCACTTTGTTAATTTCATTTCACGTGTTTTCTTCAGAACTGGCAAATTCCCCTGGGGCGAAGATTCAGATCACTAAAGTTGTGGTTTCTCCTGAGACACTATGGAGTGACTGGGATGCAAGAATATGTGCGAAAGGTGAGTGGTTCAGCTACTGAGAGGCTGGAAAACGAGACATTTTGATCAAAGAAAGGGTTTAATTACAGATTTGATACTGAACAAAAGGGAAGGACAAAAAAAAAACAACAAAAAGAAATCGCATTCTATAGGTTGGCAGGATAAGAAATGGAAACTTCGGTTGTGTTTTTTAAAGAAAACGCAATCGTAACCATGAAGCGTTTATTTTATATAACTTTGCTGATAATCTACATTTGATATGTGGTACATTGCTTCGTACCTAATATCGCCCAATATTGTCGGGCTTCTCAGCTCACAGGCTTACTTTACCTAGATCCAACTCCTTCCTTGTCCTCAAACCAAGACAAACGTCATTTGACTAATGCAATTTTTCCTGGTTCTAGTTTACTGAGGGGGGAAAATACGAAAATTTTGTTAAACTCACGAGACAAATTTGGTCCAGTATCATCATTTTGAACCCTCTAACAAAACTTTGCCTTACAAGATGGTGTATTCAACTCTGTGGCTACTAAAATTTGCCAAGAAAACGGTAGTGTTTTTTAGGTATATCAACTCTTTTAGAACGACCTTTCAGTTAGGGTGGGTTCAGTAGAAGCTAAAAAGGCAAAATAGCGTTTGATAAAGAATATTTGATTGAGGTTTGAATAAAATTGTACACTCTCTTTGTTTTATGAGAACCTTGTTTAGTAGGAACGTTAAAGAATTAGGGCCAACCGTCATGCATTGTGTTATTGTTATTGTTCATTCAAGGTTGGGTGATCACGTGCTTGACCATGATACACGTGACGACCTTGCGATCTGCTCTTTTGCTAATTCTTTTGTTTTAAGTTTTGTCTGGAAGGTCAGTGTTTCCTCGAGTATTCAGTAGGGACCTTACGCAACTAGGACGGGAACGTCTGCGAGAACCTTACAAAACAATAGACTTAATTACAGTATACAATGACTTCACGTAGGAATGCAACCGGTTGGCCACCTTTCCATCGTCTTCTTTAGAAAACAGAACGTCAAGAGCTCAATCTTGTGGTTTTCTAGAGAACGTGAACAACAAAGTATGAATCATTACAAACTTTTTGCGGCCTCAAAATTGAAGTTTCTAATTTCTTCCATTCCCACATGCACTTTCACGCAAAATTAAAAAGTAACGAATGAATTATACAAACAAAAAAAGGGAAAACGGGAAGGTAAAAATCTAGCAGCCGTCTTCGTTGACGTTCCCGTCCTGGCTGCGTAAGGTCCCTATTAGCTCCAGGATCTTGCAAGTTCGACTCTTGCCATCAAAATAAACCTCACAATTTTCCAAAATAGAAAAAATAAAACAAAATAAAAGGCCGAAGAGTAAAGAAAACTTGCTTGGGACAGAACTGAGCTGAAAGTTTGGTTCAGAGACACAGGATTACACGGATGTTTGAATGATTTGACACTACCTTCATTGCAGGGATTTTTCAACTCGGACAAAATGGCTACCCCAACCCGCTAGGCATTTTCGTTGGCCCAAATTCTTTAAGGTTGAGATTTGGCCAAAATTTAAGAAAATGTATCGGTTGAATATTAGGAACATCGTCAGGCTGAGACAAATGTTACACATCCCTATATAAGAAAAGATGCAAACCTGTGTGGTGAGCGCTAGCTGTAGGAAAGACGTGGCTCCATATTGGACTGGATATGACGAAGGCCTACCGAACGTTTTCTACATTTTAGACATTGCACATTTTACAAATACTATGACCTGGTTTGTTATTTTCTTCATTTGTAACAGTCGATCAAGCTGGCCGAGTACTTCGAGAGTCTGGTGCGAAAGGACAACCGCTTTGAAGTCGTCGCGGAAAGACTCCTGGCACTTGTTTGCTTTCGTTTTAAGGTAAGCTCACTTTTAGTTGATATACAGAGACCAAAATGCACTCTTTTTCAAGAGCCTTTTTTGTATAAAAACGTTGAAGCTGCAAAAAGCCAAAATTTATAGGAATCCTCGGCTATTTCATTAAGTTGCACCTAAAATATTCTATAGCTTAGGTCTGCTGTATAGCAGAAAAACGGTGCTTTGGTCTTGTAAGTCCATAAATCGGGGTTTTTTTTTTGCGATTTTTCACTTTTAAATTTCTTGACACCGCCAGTTTGAAATGTGGCGTAATACGGTTGTAGCGCCAGGTTCCACTCTTGTCTAATAACATGTTCACGAACGAGAAGGGGTCTGGCTCTGCAATCAGAACAAGATATTTTTCACCAGACGCCATTTTAATTACCAAATTTATAAGTACCTTCTCCATCCTAATTTAGTCAGTTATACTGTTATGTTTTTATACATGTAGAAATGCAAGTTGGTCCAGGAAAATACGACAATCTAATACTTTAATATTTGATTTATCAAGGGCTCCAGCGAGATTAATCGAGCAGTTATTGAGAGGGCCAATGCCTCTGGTAAAATCTACGTAACTCCCGCAACTGTTCATGGCCGCTACTTCATCCGAATGTGTGTGGGACATCCTGACAACACGCCGGCTGATATCGACTACGCTTGGAGTGTTATACGGCAGGTCGCATCAGAGTGCGCAGAAATATCAAACGGAACCTGTTACACATAAGTTGGGAAATATCTGATCACCTTTCGGACGTGATTATCTCTTTCCTAACAAAATCTTGATTCAAATACCCTACATACACTTCTAAACTGAACAGTATCAGTCGTGAAAGGTAAAAAGGGATGCATTGACAAATAAGGAAATAATTTTCATACATTTAGCCAAAAGTATTTATAAGTTTTATTTAAGGTTTTATAGCTCGTCCTTTTGTTTTTCCTTTTAACATTTGAGCAATTTCCGTCCATTTTTTCCCTCAAAGTTAACAAAAAAAGAGAAACGTAAAATTCATGACAACATGTATCAAGAACGTTTCAGGAAAAAAATTGAAATATATAAATAATAATTCTGGGTATGAAATGTACAAGTGTATGTTTGCCGCGACTCGTGTTATTTACAAGTTCTGCGATCTGTTCGCAGCTTGCCCTCTCAAAACGAGAGTTTTAGTTGTAAGAGAGCAAGGTAAGAAAATATTTTAGAATCAGGGGAAACTAACAAATGTGGGATGGAAGCAAGAAATTAAATATGAAAGGCCGAGACAGAGCTGCAAAAACATCATTAGATCAGTGCAAGTTTTGGGGCTTAGTCGGAGGGAATCAGTTTGAATGCGTTGTCGGATTTCACTTCGAATGACATTTGTGATGTCGTCAGAAGTTTTATGGACATATTCAAAGACAGATGCATTGCGAAAAGTCCATATGTTATAGTTGAGAGTTTTAACAAACCAAGCAAAAATATTTTTCCGTCTAGGAGAAGGAAACGGAAGGAAGAAGGCAGCGGTGCGGATAGTGAAGTCTTTACGAGTTAAACGTTTTAAAATGTCAATAGCACATCTCCATATGTCCTTGCTTCTGGGTCAGGACAGAAAGAGAAGTTCTAAAGATTTATTTCTTCCACAAAATTGAATTGTACAGAAGACAACAAAAGGCTCACGCGGGGGAGCGAATACAGTTCCAATTACATAATTTCCGTGCAGTTTTAACGGCGCGGTGGAGAATGTGCCATTGAAACTCGTTTTTTCGATTCTCAAAAAAATGGTCAAAAACCAAATGCCAAGAGTTTGATTCCAAGGAAGAGGTGGACAGATATTTTGCCAAAAGGTTATTCCGGGGGACCTTGTAGTAGGGGCAGTGTGTAATTATACAAAAAGAAATAGATGAACTTGACGCTTAGACGAGGAGTGGCAACAGAGGTTATCAAAGTCGTATGTTGTCTCACAAGATTGAGTAAATGACTGTAAAAGGGGCTAGGAAAAAGAGCATTAGGGTAGAGGTTACCATGCAAAAAAGTAGAAGGAAAGATGTGATCAAGCTGCCTGCCAATAAAATATCTACAAGTATATTTCCAATCAAAGTCAGTGTCGTCAAAAAATTCTTCAAATAAGCAAGGTGAAAAGCCTAAATCTTCAGTTTAAAATTAGGAAGGTCAAGCCCGCCAGCTACAAAAGGCATGTCACAAATATCACGATTGACGAGGTGGCTTTTGCCATGCCAGAGAAAATTCATCAAGATTTTATCAAGCTCTTTGAAAATGCGATTGGGAGGAACCAAGATTTTAGCAACGTAGAAAAATTTGGATAAGCCTAATGTAGTTGCAACGATGAGGCGACCTTCAACCGAGAGATCACGCTAAAGCCATGAATCAGTTAAACGTTTAAGGATTGAATTCAAGCATCTCAATTCTCGCCATCAGTGTTAGATCCAAAGTAAACACCTAGGACCTTCATTTTAGTTGCCCATTTTAGATCAAAAGGCTTGCTTGGGTTATCACGCCAGGCACCCAACCACATTACTTCAGTTTTGGAAAGGTTTAGCTTTGCTCCAGTGCCTTTACCATATCTCTCAGTTAAAGACAAAAGATTTTGTAGATAACGGGTACTAAGTACTATACAGGTGGTGTCGTCAGCGTATTGGCTTAATTTGAAAAGGCGGCCTCCATGGAGTTTAATCCTGTCGATTCCCTCTGAGGCACGAATATTGCAGCCGAGAACTTCAGCAACAAGGACATAAAGCAAAGGGGAGAGGGGACAACCCTCACGGACACCCCGTCTAGGAGAAAATGAATTAGTCAGATCACCGTTGCAAATAATTCTAATAGAAGTTGAATTGCAAAGCAGCTTAACCCATCGTATGAAACCTGTACCAAAGTCGAAGTGGCACAATAAACGGCCGAGAAAGTCCCAGTCTACGCGATCAAAAGCTTTTTCTTGATCAAGATTAACAAGGATTGCAGAGCCATCCTTTGAGAAATGTAATCTAATGCGTCACGAATCAGAATGAGATTGGATAAAATTTTGCGGCCAGGGACCGAACAAGATTCATTCTCGTGAATAATTATACTCAAAATTGTACGTAAGCGTTCAGATAGCACTTTGGCGCGTAGTTTATATATAATCAACATCTAAAAGTGAGATTGGTCGCCAATTCTTAAGAAGCCGTTTATCAGTCCCTTTGGGACTGAGGCAGAAGGCCAAAGTCAAAGCTAAAATTGAGAACAGAGACAAGTTGAGTTCCTAAAATATCCCGAAAACGAGATTAAAAATTTATGGAAAGGCCATCTGAACCAGGTAATTTATCATTGGGGAGATTTTTGAGAGAGTTGGTTAATTGTTCCAAAGTTATTAATTATCCCATCACACCAAGCAGCTTGGTTGGTGGTTAAAAAACTTTGCACATTTGACATTAGTTCAGTCTGAATGTCAAGATTAACTTCTTCTTTAGAAAATAACTTAGAATAGAAGGAATTCAAAATACTTTTAATCCCCTCGTGGTCATCAGTTTCATTATCATTCGCGTCATACAAAAAAATTATCAGTAGTTCGTCGATGTTCTAATCTTAGAAAAGACGTGTAGATTTTTCAGCATTTATTTAGCACGGCTAGATATCTCGAATTTTGCGGCCTGAGAGCGTTCGAGATCAAGAAGTTTTGCATGTAATTTTTTAGCGTGAGTTTGGGCCCATTCATGACCGAGGGAAGCTTTGCATCTAAGTTTAAGATATTCTTTTATCAATTTAGATTTGTTCACTGTGAAAGCTTTTTTTATTTTACGAAGAGATTGTTTGACACATTTTGATTTCTCTCTTGAAAGCATTCTACCACAACTTAATACTGTACAGTCTGTCCTATTAAGCCAGCAAACAAAGAGGTCATTCGTATATTTACAAAAGTCAGAGTCATTGAGAAGGCTATTGTCAACTTTCCAATTGTTTTGCCGAGGGGTGTCGATGAAAGAGAATTTCGCAGTAATTGAATCGTGATCACTAGAAGGACAAGGAGAATAGTAACAAGATCTAACGGGCTTAACTGGGGACTTTGAGATCAAAAAACGGTCAAGACGGCATGCGATTGGAAAAATTGGAATTGTACCAGGAGAAAGCGTGCGAACCAGGGTTTTTGGTACCCCAGATGTCTGCTAAAATGAAATCTTTTGACAAACTCTTGATCTCAGAACTAATATCAAAACCATTAGCAAGATTCCGCCATATTTGTCAATTTGACACGTATTACAATTGAAATCACCACAATACAAATCTGAGTGGAAGGAAATACAAAGTTATGTAAATTTGAAAGAAATCGTCTTCGATCAGCAGGAATGTTAGGAGTGTAAATGTTCAAAAGGGTAAACAAACGACTATTGATAGAAACTGTTAGACTCAGAACGCTGCCCTCAAAGTCTTGTTTACGATCAATAATTTTGACATTAAGATTTTTCCTGAAAAGAACTGCGACAGCACAGCTAAATCCGGTTCCAGGAACACAGAAGGATTGGCCTTCCCATAAACTGATATAATTTAAGTGTGTCTCTTGCAGGACAAAATATCAGAATTCAGATTACATAGATAGTAAAAAGTTTCAGAAAGCTTTTGTGAATCGCATAAACCATTGACATTTAAGGAGCTGATATTTAGACAAAACATTTCTCTTTCCCATGTATTTGGAGGAGATCGAGACCGAGCTCGTTCGGAAGGACGGGTAGCAAGGATTCACCAGTAGTGAAGGGCGATAAATCGCCCCACAATATTGATAAGTTGCACTCTTCTACTCATAGATCGGATAATTTGCTTTAGTTGACACCGAGGTAAACCCGGAATTTCAGCTACTAGAACAACAAAGAAATACCGCACTTATTCTGCGATGCCTGCCATGGGAAATTCCAAGGACACGGACAAGCACAACGATTTCAACCCTTATACTAACCCTGATATCCACCCCTCCCCGGACGAGACGACCAACTTTCCCCTCCAGCATTGAATTTCTACTAGGAAACTCGGGACCTCTGCTTATACCTGAATATGCTATCGTAATGCTAATTCTGGGTGTTGGGATTTTCACGCTCCTCATTTCCTAATGCGTGAGAAAGATTATCAGACACAGGCGTGTGCACCATATGTTTGCGGGGTCAGAAAATACATTAATAAAATAAATTCAAAAGATGACTCAGATGATTACAGTGAAAAGAGACATAAATATAATCACGTCGAAATACGCAGGCTATCATACAGGCTATCATACGCTTGCGTGCACCATCTACTGGCCCTGCTGTCAGGCGATTATCAATCTGTGAAAAGAAAGGAAGAAACAAGAAATTATATCAGTAGTTTTCCTTGTTTAACAAACTACTTGTCATATGACTTGTTTATCATCCGTTGTGTCTGGTTGTTATCCACCAGAATGCAGGCATAGGGCGTATGTGTCACTTCACTGTAAGCAGTCATATATCGACTACGAAGCTTGTCAAATATTCGTTCTCCAAATTTGTCAATTTGCTTCCAATCACATGGGCTTCGAAATAGGGCGATATACTGAGTATTACGGCAGATGTCCGTGTTGTATTTACCGTTTGGAAATATTATGGAGAAGAATAATACTTTCATTTCTGTGACACCCTTGTGTAAAAACTCTAGCTACGATGGAACTTTCTTCAGCCTCAATAATCAGATCGTCTATAATGATGAGGTTATAATTGGTGTCCATTTCACGCAGATCATCAGATAACACAGGAATACCTGGCGAACCTTCGAGGCATGTTATCTACTAAATAAAAGTACTCGATATTATCGTCGCTATTCAGACTTATCCGTAATAGGCTTAGTAACCTAACCGGTTAAAAGGATGAGATGAATTTGCGTGTGTTCAAGTGAGTGAGTGCGGTAGTGATAGTGGGTTTCTCTCTTGGTCTGTGGGGATTCTGTTTGGGGTTCTTTAGGGGTTCTGTCGGGGTTCTATGGGGGTTCTGTCGGGGTTTTGTGGAGTTGCATAGTGGAATTGGTTTAATACAGTTTGTTTTCCTTCTGTTGTTCTCTGATAAGCAAACTTTGCCGCCCGAGTGTTTTTTTGTCATGTACCTTATAACATCCATTCTTAAAAATGACCATACCCAAACCCGAATGTGAATCTTATAAATACAGGGCAACGACTTAGAAAAGTCATTTGATAACGCAACTCGAACAAGTCTTATTGAACAAGCAAGATATTCCAAGCGAAGAAAATAGTGAGGTTAACTGAAGAGCTCGTGACACGAATACATAGCTCGCCGATATGTCAAAAATGAGTTTTGTTTCCATTTGAAGGAAAAATTAAATATTGGTTTCCCTACATTTTCGAAAAATAAGCATGTGATTCTTTCGTTGACGAATATGCATATGTTAATATTTCCCGTTTATGCAAACCAACTTGTAAAGCAAAAGTAACAAAAAAAACTTCATTCTCAATTTTATTCTTTGTAATTATATTGTTTGTGATTACATGAGTATGTATTATAAAAAGAGATGATTATTGACAATTCGTGTTGTAGTGTATTGTTCTTTCACAGTTCGAAAAACTTTGACATGGACGCAAGTAAAAACTCGGATTATCTTAATAGTGTTTTTTCTGTTGTTGTTTGATAAGCAAACTCAGCCGCCTGAGTCCTCTTTGTTGTTTATCATTGGTAATTTATTATTTATCTTTTTACCTATTTATCATACACCTTAATCAAGTTTTCTTAAATCAAAAATATATAACATAAAACAAGGGACCCAATGATATTCAGTATGAACAATAACTGCCAGTGAACACGCCATTGTTTACACATGGATTCTCAGAATATCGATGAAATTCATGTTTTATGTTTTTACAAAGCAACCTTTCTTGAATTTATAGGCGTGTAGTATTAATACTTGAACTAACACAGTTGTTAATCCTCCTCAGGTCTGGAGGGGTAACCGTTATGAAAAGTGAAGAAAAGATAGAAAAGTAAACGAATACTGTATGTTTTAATGATGCTACGCTCTTCACATCTTTGAACCGCGATAAACCTTGTAGTCTATCCCCTTCGCTGTTGTCACTCGCATCACGGCGCAATGTTTTGATTCGTCCTCGATCAACTGCGTAATGCCCTCGGCTACAAGCTCAGGTCTGGAAAATAAGGACAATAAGGACAATGAGCCACGTTGGACTGTGGTGTG
The DNA here is from genome assembly GCA_025448195.2 of Parazoanthus atlanticus. Lineage (NCBI taxonomy): Eukaryota > Metazoa > Cnidaria > Anthozoa > Zoantharia > Parazoanthidae > Parazoanthus > Parazoanthus atlanticus. Next base: position 1,488 of record JAOEHT020067455.1, on the reverse strand, counting down.
TCACCCAATTAATCCCAGAAAGCAAAGCGTAACCAGCGCAAAAGATCATCGGTTTTACAGTCAACTGAAATGACGTGAGAACTGTATTCAGAAAATCTTTGTTGTAGTTTTCAAGAATGTGGCGAGCTTTTGGTCAAAACTTCAAGACTTATTTGAGTGTGTTCAAGACCGCGGCAATTCGGCCGATAACAGCAAGAGTTTTTCATTTTCTTCACGGAGAGATAGCAGCAGACAGTGAAGTTTTGATTCAAGTTTTTGAACTTGCTGTCTGTAAATTTGAAAGCAACAACGAATCTATACTGATTACGGTTTTCGCGTCGCCTCCGTTGACTGTAACCCGATTGTAATTGTTTGAAACGCTTCCACCAACCTTAGCAGCCCCAGCTGTTGCATTTCGTCGCGTTGTTGCTGCGGTATATACGCCCGCTCTTTCCGCCCCCTGTGGACCAATGGTGTGTCGGTGAAGGAGGGGCAAATACAATTCACCCGGATTCCTTCCTGCTGCTTCAGCATCTAACAAAGATGTTTAAAAAGACTCTCATTCTTATCTTCGTTAATATTGATACACGACAAACGATAAAACAACCTGAATGACTTGCGATGCTGTTTGATAAAACTAATTTTAAGAGGGATTCACAATACAATCAGCAGTTATTATATATGGCGAGGGTGGGGGAAGGTGCTGGAGGAGAAATTGGGGGGTCCTGAAAACGTATTATAGCTTGAGCAAGAAGAGTATCTGAAGAATTAGCTTTTCAAGAAGGGGAATTTGAAATTTTGTTAGGACGTTTTGTCAACGAAGTGCCTTCCCATACTGTTTAAAAAACATAAATTCTACAAAACAGTTCAATTCATACTGCATATAGCTATGTGAAAAATTAATGAGAAATGAGATCAAACAACAGAAGAATGTAGACATCCGTTTACTTCTGTTCTTCTAAGACAGTGTATGCGTATTAAAATGAAAGGACTTGATAAATGCTTCCAGTGCTATTGTTATTTAACAGAGGCATTCGTTGAACTACATGTACCTTTGCTCTGGAATTAACTAAAAGTGGTAATTAAACATTTCTAATCAATGGATTTTCAAAAGCTTCTTACAAAACTAAGGTTAACTCTCTTCTTCTGACACTCTGTCGCTTAAACCTATTTCCCTTTCGTAAGCGGTCAATGCCATTTGTAACACAATATACAGTAAAAATTGACGAATGGCAGCGAATTAAGTTGTTAGCGTAGTGGTAGTGCACAGGACTGGAATGCTAGCGGTCCAAGGTTCAATACTCTTCGATACTTTTACCTTCATTCCATTTAGTTTCTTTTTCTTTTGTTCTTTTTTTTTCTATTTAGGTTTTTTTCTTTTAGGATTCTTTAGGATTAGGGTTACTATGAGTTGTATTTTCGCGATTAAAATTTCGTCTTCTTCATAAAAATGGCATTGAACTGTTGTTCAAAATGACATCAACTGTTACAAATTGCAATGACCGTTTA
>JAOEHT020067363.1:0-13617 GCA_025448195.2 Parazoanthus atlanticus | reverse complement strand
CCACTTGTATTTGATGAAAGTGACAAATACCACTCGTGCTTCGCACTCGTGGTATTACGCCACTTTCATCAAATACTTGTGGTATTTTTCATTAATTCTTCTCGAACAGTTGTGTTTCCTATACAAATTTAAAAAAATGAAGAGAAAGCTTCAGGTATTGAAGTTCAACAAACAGAGTTGGAACAACTCACGGAAGGGGTACTTGCCAGAGAGAAGTTAGCGAAATCAGAACTGGACGTGACCGAACGCCAGAATCAGAAAGACAACTTGGATAAACAGAACACAGAAGAGATACGAAACCAAGCCATGGAAAAAATGGGTGAAACAAAGAAACGGAAGAGTGAACTAGAAAACGGGGAGCCATCTAAAGGAGGGAAGAAAAGCCGACGGAGTTGCTCGGATGCGATCGAATATCAGCAGATGAAAGCTGATAAAGATTACTTATTCAAGAAAGAAGAACTGGAGCAAAGAAAGCGAGAAATAGAGGCACAGGAAGAGAGAGAGAGAGAGGGCGGCCCGCGAAGATCAGCGAAGGTTCCAACAGCAGCAGCAAGACATGCTACAGCAAATGCATCAGATAACAATGCAGTTTATGCAACAGAGTCAGCAACAGAACCAAACCCTTCTATCTTTGTTGAATAACTTCTAACTTATAACAAGTGACGTTTCTTAGAGTACGGAAGGGGGACTGACTTTTTTTGTAATGTTCTCTGGCCCTGACATCCGAACGGAAACTCGAAAATGTTGAGATTTTTTTCAAAAGCAAAATTGACCGTATTCTTGCCCGTAGCACTGCACTGCCGTTGGGCGATGGTCCCAATCTCGACACGTTTTGACTGTTTTGTTTAAAGGGAATAAAACAAGTACAATAGTCAAAAGTTATAATTATTCTCTTTTTAAGGGGTGGACGGAAGACCAGCGCTCTGAATAAAAAATTTAAAAGAATATTTTGACTTGAAAATACTGCCTTTTTTTGGCAACTGGTCATAAAGGCAATTTAAAAATTCCATTTTCACCCCCTCCCCCTCTCCCCCCCAACAAAAAAATCAGAAATGGACTGCTTTCTGGGCCTATGTTGTGAGTGACAAGAGAACAAAAAAACACTAAATAGAAATAATTTGTTTTTAATTATGAGACCGGCATTGTCCTAATATCTGTGGGAACTTGTTGCTTTCTATTCTAAAATAGCAAATGTTTGATATACATCTCCAACAAACTTTCAGTCTCGATTTAACGAAGCACTTCTCCGGCCCATATGTTTGTACTAGTGACATTTAAAACCTTTACACAAAGTACTCTTCCAGAGAGGGTGGCTCAAGGTACAAAAATGTAGAAGTTTGATTTTCGTAAAGGCAAGTCAAAGCATTTCTCAAAATGGCACACACAACATACATTTTGCCCACACTACTGAGCGTAATCTTAAGATTCTTCTTAATATCCATAAACTTAAAATAGTTCACAATGTCCCCAAATAGCCACTCAACAGAGGTTCGGACGGCACTCATTGCAGCGTTAAATTGCTGCATTTGCGGTGTGAGCACAGCGTATTTGAAAGGCCCCTGCAACTGGACTCTAAGGTGGTAGGCTGGGTCGCCGTAAATACCCATGCTTTGTCCAATTGGGGAAACGGCAAATTACTGTAGATCCGTCACCAACCCTGAATCAGCCAAGCATGGCAGCATCATGTTTTCGTCCCTCTAAAACAAAAATGAATATATAAAAATGAAACAATGGGACAGATAGTACTGATGCAAGTAAGTGGACGCCGCGTCTGTGATAGTCACATGCGCAGTGTTTTAGGTTTTCAAAAACAGATTAACCAAGGCAGTATCGCCGAAAATCCATCTTACCTACCGGGCCATACATGTTGCCAATTATGCCATTTGGCAAAGCCACAGACTGAAACTTTAGCGAGTGAACACGCTTATGGCCATTATAGACGACCCTCTGACGTCTGTTTGGGCGACATATGGGCCTCACAGTGCCATCCACGAAACCAAAGCAATTGTCAAGTGGGGCACCCTTTGCTGATATGGCATCGGCATAAATCTGGAGTTGATGAAGGCTCATGATATCAGGATTCCAGTCAGTGATTCGCTGGCCATGAAGATCATATGCGTAATCAAGTACTGTGTTCATCATCATGCTCAACACAGGGACCGGCCTTGCAAAGCGCTGAACCATGTCGCTATACCAGCATGGATACGCCAACCGTCTCAGCAGTATGCAAAGCCCCTCTATGCCATCACATACTGAACGTTGCTGGCAGCGAAATGTCGGAGGCAGTTGTAAAACATCTGCCAATAGTGGTATGTCTGTCTTTCCTGAACTCTGCCAGGCACTCCGAATCATCCATTTCTTCAAGATCAAAAGATGCGTACGAATCGTACGGAAAGTCAGGATTCTTTGAGTCATATGACTGATACAGAATCAGAAACTCTTCGTCGTCAATTAATCCATGATCATGGGAAATCATAAACAATTCACGAGTTTCTTTAAAGGAAGTCATAAATAGATTTGAAAAACTGAGAGCGAGACTAGAACTGTTGTTTCGAAAACAAAAGCAATCTTGTGGCCGACGTTCACACTGGCGAGTTGCTTAAGTTCCAATTTTCCCGCGAAGAACGACGACTGTACGCCCGTCCACTGACGTCACACACACGTCGCCGTCGTGAGCAAACTCGTGACTGCTTAAGGTCCCTAGTACTTTCGTATTTCCCAATACATTGCTTGATTAATCAGCAGTAACAAAAAACGTACACACTAGGTCCTCACTATAAAGCCACAATCTACATTTTCTTGCACACGAATACAGGGAGTTTTGGGAGAAACGCTCATATCTAAGGTGGTGTTCCCACTCTGACCACAACTTATATCTTATATCTATATTTAACTATTTTCATAATTGTATACTTTTACAATTGTGACTGTACAGCGCTATTGAATTTTTAAGAAGTAGCGCTAAATGAGATAAAGTCAATTGTTATTATTATTTTTATCATTATTGTTATAACGATTATTGCCATTATTTTTATTTATTTTAAAAAGCACAACGTGACAAAAATGTACCAAGGCCGAGGGTCCTATCTTTTACATCTGGCTGTCAGCGAATAACATCTGCACTGGTGAACAGGTAACTCTCGATAAAGTTACTCACGGGCATGCGCGACGTCAGTCCTTGAATATATCTTCTATTTCTTTTCTCGAATGTGTACCAATTGCATTTTATCGTTTTAAAAAGATTATATAACTCAATTTTCTCTAACTGATTTGAAAGGGAAGAAAGCTGGCAGCATACGACTCTCACTGCAAGGGGCGGACCATTAGAAAAGTGATGGGGGATGGACATTTTTATACTGCATGATAGTTTTCCACTCCATTTGTTTTGCAGAAATTAAACGTTTTGACATCGATTGCTCTGAACGAATTCCCCCCTTCCTAGTAATGACCTCAAACTTGGCAATAAAACACAACGACAGAAAACGCAATATTACACGCAATGGGTAAACTGCATCGCGTGTTACCCTTTGAAAATGTTACGCGCAACATTGAAATTCTGCAACATTGCACGCAACAATTTCAATAATTTTCTTGTGCTCGCCTCTGCAACATTTCACTCAATGGCGTGACGAATCTTTTGATCTTTAGCCAATCACGCTTCAGCTCTATGGTTTGTAAACCGCTGACCCAAAGTTCGCTTTACGGACCCAAACAACAAAATGGGCGGCAGCACCGATTGTGTGGTCTGCCGAAGAAGAAATTGCGCTTATCAATTTTTACAGAGGTAAAATTGATTCAATTTTGACTTTGGATTAGATGTTTTATCTACTATTGTTTACTGTCTTCGAGTGCATGTTCTGTGTGTTTTTAAACGTAAAAGTTGATAAAATTGCACTTGAAGAAATCGGCCATATCTTCTAATATTCTAAATCTATGTTATTTAAAGCTCTTTTCTAAATTGTCCCGTTGTGCGTTTATGACACAAGCGACAACATTTACATCTTTTTTATTTAAGTCTAAGTGCGACGAAATGAAGCTCTCGTGGATCTCCTTAAACAACTCGGAGACAAGTCCTCGGACACTATCAAGGCAAAATTACACAACCTGCGCGCTTCGTACAATAGGAACAAGAAAAATCGGAAGTCTGACTGGAAACATTTGAACAACCTCAGCATTCTCCAGGATAGCGCAAAAACTGACGGGGAATCGGATGTTTTCAGAGACGACGACGAAACAATTGCACTAATTGAGGCTTACAGAGGCGAGAATTTCTACGGTACTCATGTAGTTTATTACCCTATCATGGTTACTATATTGACTACGGCATTATGGCATTTCTCCTCTGGTTTATTAATCTATTACGCATACTACGGTACTACTATACTACGTTAATCACTGCTGCTACTGCTTTCACGTCTAGAAGAACTAAATATCAAACGTTAGATCTAATACGTTAATTGCACCAACACAGTATTATATTTCTTCGTCGAATAATGTAGTTGATCTGAATAAGTCGAAACCTAAGGCATCTGAAACAAAGATACGAGGTCCTTTTACAGCTTGGAAAAAAATCCTACCGTAGTGGGAAAAATTTGAGTCACGTTTTATACCTGGTAAGTTAAAACAGATGAAAGTTGATGAGGAAAATGACATCTTAAGTGAAGCAAGACCTTACCCTAGCACTAGTGTGATTCTAACTAAATATTATAACACTCTCATTTATCCAGATCTTCATTATGGTACCATCAAACGGCCAAATAATTACTCAACTCGATTACAGAATATTTACAAATTACAGAAAAAAAGCAGTGCGTATAGTAACATTATCGTCTCATTAAGAAAGAGTTTGTTCTTTTGGCAAGAAAAGAAGAGGGTAAGAACTGATTACCGCATAGGAAGTGTTGGAAATGTGAGATGTTAGTCATACGACTAAATAATTTTAAGGGGAGAGGGGTGCTTCATTGATTATGTAACTGGAGATTTGAAAGGAATTGCTAGAAAATATCTTTTATGTTGGAAAGAGAAAGGTAAGACCTACAATAGCTGGTGTTATTCCTGAGCACCAGAATGCCTACCTCGTGTGCACCGAACCATCACTGTAACACTTACCCTACAGGTTGGTTGAAAGGTGGACACCCGCCAGTCGCTGACAGCAAGCTTATTCGGAAGGTCTGCTTTCTCTGGACCAGCAATTACCGTGAGTGGCCACAGGACAGCTATGTCCGTAACTGTGGTTTGTTCTGTGTATTACTACTATACCATCTGAACTCGACGCCACACTGTCAACTGCGATATTATAGCATAGATTAAAATAGTTACTTAGTACGAGCACCAGAATGCCTAACTCCTGTGTGCCGACCCATCACTGTAACACTTACCCTACAGGTTGGTTGAAAGGTGCACACCCGACAGTCGCTGACAGCAAGGTTGCTTTGCGGAAGTGTGTAAGATGGTGGAAATCTTAACATATAACACCGAGATATTGTTTATTGCATGGCTTAGGACTTTTACTTGAATTTATTAGGACCACCCCGAAAACACACAAAATCCCTCAGTAACCAAATAAATTGTAGGAAGCTTACAATATGCTAATATTGATATTTCAAGAGAGTTTCTGTTTACCAAATGTCTTCTTTTTCAAGTTTGTAAGTTCCCCACGAAACGAGGAGTTCATAAAAGTGTTTTAGCTAATTACGGAGGAAAAGGTAATCATAATAGCTTGTACAAAGCTATCTGTATATTAATACAGACCACACAGGTATTATATTAATTGTGGTAGTACCCGAACTGGTTTGTCCAGTTTCGGGTAAATTTAAATTCTTCATATTGTGTACAGAATACTTCTAGTGATATGACCTCTTACATTATTTGTTAAGACAAGTCTATCAGAATAGTCCCTATGTTCCATGAGCTTACGAGATGAACAGTTTGTTTTGGTTTTTGTTGATTGAAGTATTCCTTCCTAGGGTCACTTTTCTCCCTGCCCCCAAAAGAGATACCCTGGCAATGTAGCTGTACCATAGGATTCTTAAGGAAACCTTGAATTGCGCTGGATGACAATCAACACCAGCTACTGTGCTGAAGCTGCTTACTAGTTGACTGAGATTAGCAAATCTCATGTTTCTGTCTAGAATTTTCGGTTGAAAAGGCACAAGACAGGTCATCTTCCATAAAACGTACACTGTATGTGTTATAATAATATGACCTAAGGCTATGAATATATTTATAATGATTGACAATAATTATATATCCAGTTACAGCACGTGCTTATAAGCACATATTGAAATAGTGTACCGAAAACCATTAAATCAATCGAAGCGTATACACGAAGTTGTTTACGTCTTGTAACAAAACAATACAGCATGTACCTCTATTAGATGGATGAAAGAGCTATATCCTTAGTATCTGATGAATATCTAAAGGAGCTTGGGATAGTTGCACAAGGAGATATTCTTTCACTGCAGACATTCACTACTGGCCAGCCAGGCAAGAGACCTGGTGTAGGTTACTATGCGTAGTGCAAGTTGCTGTGGTGAGGAAAGCCAAGAGAAATCAAGAAAACAAAGGAAAAAATGTCAATCGAGAAACCATTACTTGGAAAGAAAAGCGTTGTTGGCAGAAACTCAGCTAAGTCCTCCAAAGTAAAGAATGCAAAAGTTACAAGTATAAGAAGCAGTATTGCCAAAAGTGAAGACAAGTAAGGTTAGAGCTTGCTTGGCAGCATTATAATGAGAAAAGCAAGCGCGAGATAGCACAGGGGGTGGGCAAAGGGAGGTGTCTGTCTCGACAACAGCTGATCAGACCGAAATTCTTACCATCCCAATTTACCTCATCCTTCCTAATGAAAGTAGTTCTAGAGGGCTGTTCTCTGAAATGGATTTTTACCTTGCAAACTTTAAGTGTGAAAAGCTGAGAAATTACATCAATGCCAACAAACTAACAAAGCCACGACTTCATTTACTTTCCAAACTCAAACCAAAAGGCAAACCAACAGATCTTAAGAAATGTATCATATGATGCATCATCCGTCAGCTTCTACTCCAAAACAAAAGGATCAGTCCGTACATGTACAAAATTGGAGTGATGGAGATGAAGATGTAGATGATGTGAAACTTCATCAGCCTGTCCCTGCTTCCAATCCGGAACAAGAAGGTCAGCACGTACATGTTCCAGATTGCTCAGATGAGAGTGACCATGATTTTTTTTTTAAGTTTATGGTTTGCACGATGGTTTTTTCCTTTTTGAAGACACTATTGTGGATCCAAATGGGGTTGATTGCCCGAGCCTTTTGGCGTTATTAACATATACAGGAAAAATTGAGACAGCCGATCAGAAGGCAGTATTTATTTCTCTTTAAGATTTCATGACTATTGTGTAATAAATCGACACTGACATAATACAAGTTTCCCAATTAATTGCTACAATAGCCCAGTTAAGTGCGTTTTTTTAGAACCATTTAATGGCTAGGATACTAAAATATCCAGTTGGGCATATTGCCGACGGTGACCCAACAAGCAACAATAACGAAAAATACTTCAACAAAAAAGTGTCTAGTAGGTAAAACATAAGGACAAGACACCCATGGTGACACAACAAGTGTAAAAACGCTCAAAAGTACCCCTTCTTTGTGAAGTATCTGCCAAATCTACTGCGTAGTTAATGTACTAATTCGTATTTAATTTTTGTTAAGTTATCATATCAAATTGTACCATCTCCACTGATTTGCCATTGCCAGATTAGCGCTTGCTAGAGGCAATTCAATACTTAAATTAACGATCTAAGTTAAAGCTACCACAGCATGAGAAAACTAAACTAACAAATATTGTGGAAAGAATTGCGTACTTATTTTAGCACATTATCATTATCAATAGCAATAACTGGATGAATGCTTGGGTATAACGTTTATTTCCCGGGACTGGGACATAGTTTTATGACACAGATATAGCATGGCGAAAAAGAACAAAGCAATAACGTGCCAGAGAGAAATGATTTTTTTTCAGGTGTTTGATGAGGATTTAATGGACTCATTATTCTTTAGACTTTATTGTTAAATTTTGGTATATTTTTTAAGTTTGTTTGTGATTAATTATTGTCTTTCTGGCTTCTCAAGTTTGTGTTCTACATTTATAATTTCTTTTAATGTTTTAATGCGCTTCCATCCTCAAATATTTTTCTAAGAGTTTTCTCTTTCGGAAACCATGTGTAAACCACAAAACCGAAAGAGACAGAAATAAGAAAATAACCTTCAGTTAAAGTTGCAAAGATACTACTTTAAAATCATATACGAATGGTAATGAAAGGATGGAGGAGTGTTTAAAATAAAAAGTTCAAACGCATTTTAACACTCGTTTTGTTGGCAGTGAAAACAAAGTCGTCTGTCGATGGTATCAAAAGGCAAAGCTGGTTTGCAGCGTTACTCTATCACGACATACTTTTAGGAACAGCATTTGATTAGATGCACTGTGCACTTGAAGGAGTTATGAAACTTCTTCTGAAGCTATGGTTCTCTCGATGGACAATTCTACTAAGCCCATTAAAAATTGCATATCGGGTGGACGAAGTAGACAAACTTATCAACGAAATAATACCACCAAATCGGATATGCTTGTGCCCTCGATCAAAAACTTTAACGGAAATGAGCCAAGGACATTCTTTTGATGGAGCAGTGGTCTTGAGGGGGTTCTGCCCGATGCATATTAAGAGCACATCATGGTCTTCAGCGAAGCCACTCTTGCTCTTTGTCTATAGCAAATGTGAAACTTGTTTAAGTAGCACACGCTGATGTTTGCTAATGCATTTTTCTATTGAGATTAAAATATTGATTTACGCTGTCTTCTTCACATGACAGATGTCAGAAATCTTGGACCTCTATGGCTTGTCCAAGATTGACGGTAGAGAGATATCGCACAAGTTTGGATTAATCACGGCTGAACAATTTGTTCAGGCAAAGACAAAGCTCCATGCTATAAAGGAAAAACCGCTTCTAAAAGTAGCAAAAGAGGGAAAAAAGAGAGGTCCCAGCCACCTCAACCTGCAATCTAGTATTCAAGGGACCAAGATGATTGTAAAGAGAAAAAAAAGAAATAAGGGTAAAATATGAAGAAGAAGAAAATGACTCCTGAAAGTTTTACTTGATTTTATCTATTTACGATCACAATGTTTGTCCAAACTCTTTGAAGAAAATCATGCTCTTTAGAGTAAGCGTCTATATTATTAGTAAGATTGAAAATTTTGTGTAAAACTGTTTCAGAGAGGGTAAAACCGATAACAGCTGAAGTTATTCTTGAGCATCCGAATGCCTAACTCGTGTGTACCGACCCATCACTGTAACACTTACAATTTCGAGCCCTGTTATCATTGAACTAATTTATCATTTTATAGTAAGGCCAGGCTTTTTATATTTTATGGTTTACGATACCGCCGACATGAAATTTGCTGAATCAAAATAAAAATAAAATTGAAATCACGATTTGACTGTTTTTAATAATTAATACAAAAATCGACAAAAATCGACTTGACTGACCTTTGTTGACGAAAATTACACTAATGGACAATCATTACAACTTTTCGTCTCCGTGAGAACACACAGAAACCCTGCATATACAATTTTATAATCGAAAAAAGCGAAGAACGTTTGGAAACGCAACGAGCAAACTCGCGCGCGCCTAAAAACAATAGTATCCCAAGCTACCCTTCATTCTTCTCCCGCTGAGCTGCAAAATGTGAGCTCTGAGAACTAGAAGCAGGTGGATTACGTCTGCGGCTGGATTTGTGTTACTTGCCGGCACGGCTGGAGGTGGCGGTAAATGTTTGGCTTGGCCTGGAAGTTAAATTGCAGGCCAAAGTTATAAAAAACACCGTGGTAAAAATAAATATGTCAGATGAGGTCATTTGCGTTTGCGATGTACTTGCTAAACATACGAAGTGCGTGGGAATAAAGTGTATCGATGGATATGGAAAGAGACCCGATGGCTTGTCCACCACACCTGGTTTTCCTTTAAGTCTCAGTCGCGATGTCCCGCTGCAGGTCATGTGGAGTCGATTCGGGATAAAAAATATTGTAGTGCAGGCAGAATCCGAAGACGAACCGCGGCAAGTAGGGGAAGCAGCTACACAGTGTCAAAGATCAGTGTTCGACGTTTTGACGAGCAAGGAGTACGATCAGCTTCCAGGCAGACTTCAGACTTTTATTAAATGATCAGTACAGATTACTTGTTTACAAGTTGAATGATCAGTGCAAATTGTTTGCAAATTACATTGAACAATCCGCAAATAGCAAAACTCTAATCGTGGCGGATTGGTCAAATTAAAAACGAAAAAGTCTGAAAAGTGACAGTGAGCAGTGAAGTTATTGACATAGAATAAAGAATCAAAATAAAGAAAAAAGGTACAGTACGGGATGCAGTGCACTACGACTCTATGATTGTGTTAAAAGAGATTGTTTTTATTTTGTTTCACGGTATATTTTTTTGTACTGTACTTTGTCATCTTTGATATATTAAATAATATCAAATACAAGAATTTTTACACAAGTATATGCATGTTGTTGAGTTTATATGCAGTATTACAGGGTTTCGTGTAACATTTTATTTTTATTTTTATTCCGACTCTCGACATTCAATTTTTGAAAAAAATGATCGTAAACCATAAAATATAAAACGTCTGGCCTAAACTTCATTTTATACTCATAATTAGTAGTTCCGCTTTATGAAACAACAGTGTAAAACATTTGTTTAACTCTCACCGGAGTTTAAGGTCCAATGTTTCAAAAAGGGTTATGTGGATGAGTGGGTGGAATAGAAAGAAAGAGTCTTCTGTTGGCCAAAAAGAACAAGGTAAAAACCGATTACCGCATACAACTAAATGTGCTTAAGAGGATGCTTCTTTGATTATGTAGCTGGAGTTTTGAAAAGTATTATTAGAACGTAGCTGTTCTGGTGGAAAGAAAGAGAGGGTAAGATCTATAATAGCTGATGTTATTCTTGAGCCTCAGAATGCCTACCTCGTGTGTACCGACCCATCACTGTGACACTTACAGGCTGGTTGAAAGGTGGACACCCCCAGTCGATGACAGCAAGCTTGATTAAATGGTCTGCTTTCACTGGACCAGCAATTACCACGAGTGGTCACAGAACATCTATGTACACAACTGTAGCCGTTCTGTGTATACCATCTGAACTAAACGCCACACTGTCAACTGCGATATTGTAGCATAGGTTAAAAATAGTTACCTATTACGAGAACCAGAATGAATACATCATGCGTATCGACCCATCACTGCAACACTTACACTACAGGTTGGTTGAAAGGTGGACACCCGCCAGTCGCTGACAGCAAGGTTACTCGAAAGGTCTGCTTTCTCTGGACCGGCATTTACCGTGAGTGGTCACATAACATATATGTCCGTAATTGTGGCTCGTTCTATGTTTACGATTTGAACTCACTGCCACACTGTTGTGGCACAAGTTAGAAATGGTAAATATTATGAGTGTAAGTTTGAAACGTTTCGATTTTTAACAATCAGAGCAATCAGTTATGAAGTGTACAATATTAGTTCATTATGAAAACGAGCAGAAAAGAAAACCTAGACTCGCTCTACACTTATCTAACTGACTACAGTAATAAGCGCACAGTAGGAACAATAACAGGAACCTTAATATGTACCTGTTTGTACAGATAAGAGTTTGGCATGTATTTTAAAGCATTTTGCAACGTAAGTTGATAATACTTGGCGTTTTGATGTACAAAGACAGGTGTCATTGCATTTGCCTAGTTTTACTTAGCTCTCATTCATTTGTATGAAACCAAAATCCGATCGAATGAAGATCACTGGCCACCGAAGAAATTGGCACTCACAGAACATGGTGGATGAAGGGGGTCCAGGCAAATGATAAATGCACAGAGAAATTAAAGTCAGACAAGTTGCAGTTAAACCTAAAATCCAACGAAGATAGGATCTTAAAGTACAGAGGAAGGATCGTAGGAAATTACTCCATTTACCTTTTCATCAGGTCCACCTTGCCACACTGATTATGGCAGGAGTATGGGAAACATATTTGGCCTCGCGCCTTGCGACGTTAATCAAGAGCGAAGTGCTACAGTTGCAAGCGATTTCTGGTCCATGCCTTTGAAACACCATCCCCAGCCGGGAAATCTTCCAACAACCCAGACAGAAGGACAGACACATTATTAGGCTGTGGGTGTCCAATTAAGTATTGAATCAAATCCAAGACAGAAAGAAAGGACTATCTAGTATTACTTAGGAGAATAGAGTGCTACCATTAAAGCTCGACTTGTAAGTATTAATTGAATTTGTGGGTTGTGAGGACCGACAACCAAAGAGAAGTTCCGAGGAGTTCCACAAAGCCTCCAATGGTGTGCTCAGGTCTAGTGATTTCCGCGAGAATATCCATTACGAAGAGAGAAAAACCAGTAGTAAAACAAACAGGTCAAGGAAAATGTTGACACTTCCTACGTCTAATTGACAAAGATTTTCCGAAGACTCACGAGCTACACAAATTGTTTAAAAGAAGAGGGTCGGAAAGGGGGTTTCCCGTGAACCGTGAACGCTTATTTTTAATTGCCGTGATTATTTATTTCCCGTGATCTGTGAACGAAAATATTGCCGTGATTCGTAAAATAACTCACGTATTTCTCGACATGCGTGAACATGGTCTATAAGTAGCTCTTTTTTCGTGAAATATTCAATGTACATAGTAGTCACACATGTCAGAACTCGAAAACGTTCGGAGAAACTTGAAATGTCAAAGTCAAATGCCACGCTCGTCACGCACGACCCATCCCAGACATGGTCTAAACATGTCCAGACATCACATGACTCACATAATTAACTTTGCCGTATTGTTTTTAGCTGGCGCCGCAGGTGACAGTGTATCGTATTGTGCAATGATTTTATATCATTTTAAATACGGCGAGCGAAAGTATAAGTACGGACAGCGAGGGAAGCATTTTTCAAGTTTTTGGAAGGTGTTGTGTACTATGTGGATCCAACCACTTCTTCAAGTGCAATGAATGCGTCTGTTGGCAGCAAAGAGCGTGTGCTTATTCCTTTATCGGGAAAGCACTGCCCCTTGGAAGCGTTTTTGAGGCACGTGGTAGAACGGGGGGAGGCTGAAAAACGAGAACTCGGGTCCAGCTTTGATATAAAACTATGCCGCCTAGAAAAAGGACCAGACGGTAACAAGGCCTATTCAGTAACCGAGGAATGGTTCTGCAAGGCTCGTACTATCAGTTTTTAAATATTACAATTAAAGACATATCATAAATGTCACGCAACATGTCAATTCATACATATAGTAAGGTAAGGTAACCGGCCCAGTCCCCTGGTAGCATGGTATTATTGTAAAGTTTTATATTTTTATTCATTATTTTGTTAATCGTTGTATTTCACCCTCGGGTGCCAGAACGTTTCAATAAAGCTATTATTATTATATTTCTTCTATTTAAATAAAAGACAATCGCAATTAGTACTTGCAAAAAGGCAAAAAATGTCCCGATGATTTGGAATATTAAAATTTGAGTAGTGTGATTCGTGAAAAGTCTGTTTTAATTCCCGTGAACCGTGAATTTTCGATTTTTCCCCCCGTGAACTGTGGG
>JAOEHT020067261.1:0-13619 GCA_025448195.2 Parazoanthus atlanticus | reverse complement strand
GTCGAGGCTAACGCTGTAAAAATGAGTCTATGGTCATTGCAATCAGCGGTAACTGGGAATACGAAACTGGACTATTAAGCCTTTAGAATATTTCCGTGATATTTTGTCCATCGGTGCTGTGTAATCATGCCGCAGTTTACAAGCCAACCACTTCGTTTGGCGAAAATTCAGTCTCAAAACTTGACTTTCTGATCACGTTGCGGTAATATTCCAACTCGGCACTCAAATAGAAACCTTCCGCCACCTTTAGCATCATACCAATGACGTCATCATGCATAAGGTCTATTAGAATCCAGGCTCGTTGCCGTTGTGGCGGCAACAAAACAAACAAAACTTACTCATCATTCATAGACCGTATGCATAATACGCCTCAGTGACCACAAACAATAACTTCAAGTCGAGGTCAGTTTCCAAGTTCTCATACATTTGCTGTATTTCTGCCCGACTGGCCTCGACTCAAAGTTTTTGTTCATGGCCAGTGGGGTGTATTATGCATACGGTCTATTACACCCAGTGCTCGAGACCAGAGGGCCTGGCGGCCAATAGTGACGGTACTGGCTTCTATCTTTGATGTGAGCGTAAAGTTACCGCAACAAACAAACGCAAGTTGGAAAAAACATTTATTTTTTTTTCGTTTACAAGCGAACCAATGGCTGGTTACTTTTCGTTTCGTCCCTCCCCCCTGAAACCTCGACAACTCAAGGTTAGTTGTACACTACAGCCAGTCTCCACTAGCTGCTCTACCCAAAGGCAATTCCATATATTTGCAGATTTGCAACTTAAATAATAACATTAAATTGAACATAAAGTATTTCATACTTAAAGTTTGGAGTTATTTCTCTATACAATAAATATTTATTACGTAACCTTTGCGTGCTTATAACAGCAAGCTATCTACAGATTTAAATGTTGACGACAAAGCGACCAACAACGCTTCAGTTCCAGCGAACACTGACTTGAGGTCGCGGCTTGGTATCCAGTTTTCATACATTTGCTGTAATTTTTCGCACCAAGCCTCGACTTCAAGCTATTGTTCGTGGGTATTGAAGCGTAACAACACAGATGACATGTCGGAATAACAAATGCGCGTGCGCGCGAGATAGCAGGAGGAAAAACGCTAGCAAAATTTCCAAAATGGCGTCTCGAAATCCAACTTTTATGTGTGTAACTTTTTTGGACCAAAAATTACGCGATTGACCTTCCACAGTGGTCGAAGCAAGATAGATAAACTTGGCGTGTAAAATCCCTTGCCTTTTGTATAAGATTTTTCTTGCTTTTTGCAAGTCTGTGAGCTTGTTCGCGTTTTTTCCGACATGTCCCGCTGGTACACATAGCCCCGTGGCACATAACGTCCCTGTATGGCGTGGTTTCTCCACAGAAGCTGAACTATTGTCACTCGACTGTCCTCAGTTCTCAACTACTCCCACATACTTGCCCAAGTCCCAGACTATCTTCTCTATCAGGTGGCCGAAATGCTCCCGCTGTTTTGCAGGAATAAACAAAATTAAATTATGACTGTGTTACTTAAGTAAACTTGACGACATATAATTCTCGACTTTTATGGTGTGAAATTTAGTTTCAGCAGTATTGTCGGTCCCATTAGTAAGTTCTGCGGTTCTCCGAAAGTGATATTTATGGCTCAAGATGGCAGTGAGCACTGACACCGCTTCACTTGTCCACCTCCGGGGTACCATAACTTGATCCAGTTATGACCTTAAAGACACCACCAGCTAAACATCGGTCACACCAACTGACTCTCTTGAAGCAAAGGACAACGGCTGCAACTCTTCAAGGTTCTCACTGAAAAGACAACGATGACGTTCTGTCTTCAGTTTGACGGTGAATGAACAACAGTAACTCGTGTTGAAGAAGAGAGACAGGCAGGTAGACAGACAGACAGACAGATTACAGAGAAGGCACAACGACAGACACAAGTAAAGACATAGACTGACAGAAAGACAGAGATAGAGGAACAGACAGTCGGAAAAGCTACACTAGCCACTAGGACAGCCATAGAACAGACGCTAGGAGAGACAGAAAACCGAGATGAAAAGCAGACAACACAAGGACAGACACAAAAAGCAGAGGAAACAGACAGACACTAGGGAAGACATAGGACAGACACAGGACAGACAGGAAATATGCAAAGGAGACGGTGCAAGGTCAGAAGGAATAGAGGAAACATAAACAGATAGAGACACTAGGACAAATACAGAAGTAGACGAGACAGACAGAAACCATTTAAAAGACTGACACAAGAAGCAGAGGAAAGAATGACAGACATTAAGGCTACAGGGGAGATGGCACTAGGACAGACAGAAAATTAAGCAAGGGGTCAGACATACAGACAGACAGATAGACAGACTACTCAGGAGAGGGAACAATGACAGACAAACGAACAAACCGCAGACAGACAAAGATATTACGAGAGACAGGTTGACAGAAAAACTTCAGAAGAGATGGCCGAGAGTGACTGACGCACGAAGTAGACAAGACAGACGGATAGACAGACAAACAGAGAGACAGAAAAGCTCCATAGGCAACGGTATAACGCAAGACAAAGCAGCAGACTAGAAAAGACAGATAAGCGGCAGAGGAGATGGCACAAGATCTGATAATGAAGTAGAGAACACACACTTAAGAGCCATAACAAAGATGGCACGAGACTGAGACGAGAAGTAGGCGAGACAGAAAAAACTCCATCCCAGAATATAACGCAAAAGTGAGCTCACGATAACAATCAGGCAATGTTACGATCAGTTAGCTCATGTTTTAGTTTTAAGATCGATTATCGGGTTTACTTTAATGACTCAGTTTATTTATTTATTATTTATTTATTTATACGCAATATTTAACCAGGCGGGTCCAGTTCAGCTAAAGCTGGTTTATATGAACCACACGATGTTGAAGTGTCCGATTAACTCGATACGTTTAAGAATCCAAGGGCTGGTCAGTCAGGCGGGGAAAGATTCATGGCAGGGCCGAGACCCTTCGCATTTTCCCTCGCCCAACGGAGCGCCTGTGGGTTTCCGAGGATGTGTTTAAGTACAAGTTCAAACAGCTTATTTACCGAGTGTGCTATCGTTCAGGGGGTCCGGCATCCTTTGCGCGCATCTCTAGTTCCGCGCAGTTGAAAACTTTCGGTAGGTAGAGATTGTCATCTAAAATCAAGGGCCCGGTTGTTCAAAGCCCGATTAGTACTAATCCTGGGTTAACTCTTAAAGGGGCTGTGTTACGGCAGTTTTTAGTATTTGCATCAACATTGATGAAAAATGGTTTTGAAATTAGAAGAAATTACCTCAAATACAACAAAACATTAAGAAGTGTAGCGAAAGAACAAAAGTAATTGCAATAATCTGTGAGAGTTGACGTCAAAAACAAAATATTCTACATTTTGGCTAAACCTGATTTCTGTTCAAGAATTCAAATTTGATGAATCATAATCCACTTCCATCTGCGCCATCCTGCACTTAAATTCAATATCGTTTATTCTATTTTATTTGCTGGAACAATTTAGTCAGATAGAGCTTCTTCTTTGATGAAATTCGACCTTAATTTGCAAAAATGAGGTAGTTCGATATGTAGGTATTTTACCGTGATACAGCTCCTTTAATAAAACCTATAGAGTTAACCCAGGACTAGCACTAATCGGGCTTTCGACAACCGGGCCCAGCTCCATCGCAAGCTGGCGAGAATACTGATTATTCTAAACGACATCAACTCAAGTTTAATTATTTATGTTGGACTACAGTGAGTTATTCTTAATTTTCCATTGACCTGATGAAACTAAAACGTAAACAAAGCGCAAAGGATGCTGGGTATCCGATCTACGCCTTTAACAAAAAAACGTTTCTTGATTATTTAAGTAATGTGACCAGAGATTCTTGATTCAAGGAAAAGCTTGTTATACAGTAAGCGTTTTATGTTAGCGTGTTTATCTTGAGTATAAGTTTACCCACTGCTTACCTCACACATTTTTGTTGTCTCCATAAATGGCGGGAACAGAAATACTGAGGTTAAGAGTACAGGAGTTAGGATGAATACTTTACAGTCAAGATTAGGCGGAATTCTGTCTACGGCTTGTTTACATTTTGCCCCATTAACCCTTTCAGCCCAAGCAAATTTATCAACATCTATACTCTCCTTACAATATCAATACAAATTATGTTATTTTGTTATGAGAATCACAGCAAATTCGCTAAGATGAATAACATATTTCTCCCGACTTTTGTAAATGGAAAATATGGAGACAGGTAAAGAGAATTTAGCAAGACTCTAACAAGAAGCGTTCATAAATCGGAAAAGCAAGGCACAATAAGTACTTCCTAAGACTTGAACGCCTTTGTTGAATATGTTTGGAGCAACGTGACTTTAAAAAGCGTCGAAAATTAGAGAGAATGGCTACCGGGAAAAAGTTACGTCAAGCCGTAGAAACCTTTAGAAATTAGGACGTTTTCAAACCTTGGCACTTCTCTGAAATCGGATTCGACATATCAAGCTTGAATTTTCAAGTAATTATTAATTGTACCGTGCTCCATCTATTTGTGGACTCGTTTTGTTTAAAGCTTGAGGTTCAATTTGTACGAACTGAGTCAAAATGCAAACAAGAACGTTTTCAGAAATCTGCCTTTTGTTGTCTTCAGCCATGCTTCGGCAGGTATTGATATCCAGTTAACTTGAAAAACAAGTTTAATTTCGTTATCAACTAGATTATTTTAACAAGCCATGGAATACCGATTGACATTACTTTGTATTTGAATAGAAAAGGCCATTTTTCTTAGAGTGTGGGATAATTTTAGCTAAATTTATATTTATTTAATTAATTAAACTAAAACCACAATTCACAAACAAATGGTTATAGAAAACTTCAGATTTCAAATTTAAATTAATAAAATTAAAATCATAATCAAGGAACAACTGGTTTTACAATAACTTTCAGATTTTAAATTTAAATTTATAGAAACTAAAATCATAAATAAGGAACAACTGGTTATACAACAACTTTTAGATTTCAAATTTAAATCAATTAAAATCACAATTAACGACCAACTGGTTATACAGTAACTTTTAGATTTCAATTTACAAAACATGTTACGTTAAGATGGCTTCATATTCTGCACTTGGCTAACTTACATGTTCATCTGTTTGACCGTGCTGCTGGGACACATGACGGAGGTCTGGTAATGACACTTCTTGTGTGTCTTTATCCCACAGTCTATGGACAGAGAGAGACAATCACATCACCATAATACTCAAACCAAACGTTATGAGGTTAACAAAAAGTCTTAGAAAATGCTTAAATATTTCAATTTAAAAAAATATCAAACTAACACGGAGCGATCCTATATCTGAAGGCTGAGGGTCTCAGCCTGTCAATCATTAACATTTATAAAGCTCTTCATTGGCTGAAAGACAATGCAAATCAACCAACCGAGACCACTCTCACGCTTGGTTGCTTTGCGTTGTCTTGCAGCCAAATACTGCGCCATTACCAAAATGACCTTTTGGCCGCGCCAAAAACTTGGTTTTAGTTCAAATTTAGCAGCTGGGAGAATTTGTTTCACCAAACACTCTAAAAGGACAAAAAAGGAAAAAAAACAACAGGGAAATATGACACCCTTGGCCGGAAAACAAGACACAGCAGTGGTTTGAGAGCCTTTATCATTTAACCCCGGTTATCCAATAGCCAGTTCTTATAACTATGCGTGCGCACGCAGTTTTGAATAGATTAGTCCAGCCACGCCTACAATCACGCTGATTGGTTCAGTAACGAACCAAACGTTACAATACGGCTCTTCTAAGATAAACAGATATAAAATCCACACTCATCGCGAAGCAGGCACTATCTTGAACTCCTCCCGAGATGGCTGCTTCTCTCAAACTGCTATTTTCCTTGATAATCTTCCTCGCATACCGCGAGGTGGTCGCCAAAATGACATACGACCGAGAACATGATTTCGGTCCCGTTAAACTTTACTGGAAGTACCACAAACCAAGCGGGAGAGTGTACTTCAAGGCGATAGCTAATACACTTGGCTGGGTTGGAATTGGATTTACAAATAATAAGGGAGGAGCAGAAATGAAATACTACGATATCGCTGTCTGTGGAGCTATCAACGCGACAACAAACTACATTCATGTAGGTATCTTTGACTGAGCACGTTCATCGATGCACTGAAATCAATTTTTAGGAACTTTCATTTTCTTTTCAAATTTTAAAAAGACAGCTAAATTTTATAAAAACAAACACTGAGACAGCTATTTATGTATATAAACTTATTTAGTTCTTATTTCAGCCGGTTAAGGTATTGTAAGTACGGAACGTATACTGATTTAATTGTCGTATCAAAAAGATGCCTGCGTTTTGGTTTTGCACTTTTATATTTTGAGAAGCTTTCT
The DNA here is from genome assembly GCA_025448195.2 of Parazoanthus atlanticus. Taxonomy (NCBI): domain Eukaryota; kingdom Metazoa; phylum Cnidaria; class Anthozoa; order Zoantharia; family Parazoanthidae; genus Parazoanthus; species Parazoanthus atlanticus. Next base: position 7,220 of record JAOEHT020067261.1, on the reverse strand, counting down.
TGTATTTATTACAAATTTTAAAAAAAGAATTGTTGTTGTCTTATGTTGCAGACTATAAAAAAATATTCCGATAACTTATACCTCACCCTATGTTAGTAACCAAATGCAATATCAAGTTAAGGACTTCTCAAAGGAAAACAAGGACTTTCTTACTTCACCTTTTCAGTGAACCAGAAGTCTCTACTTTGCATAGAATGCCAGCTTTCCGCATGTCAAGTTAATATGAATTGAGTATTTTTCAATTTAAATAGTTTGAAAGATGCAATATTTCAGGTTCCTTTTACTTACTGAGGTGCACCCCGCTTGCAACAAAAAGAAAGAAACATCCGAAGCCTTATCCCGCAAATTCTACAAACTTTCTATTCATTGTTGTTCTTTTTTTTCGTGATCGTACGATTACATGCAGATGGTGGCTACCTTACCTTCAATTCTTGTTCCACCGATCGTATTTTAATTTTTGGTATTGAACGAGATAACAAAGGGATATAGCATTATTTCTGCACACACTTTACTTTTTCACATGCTGATATTTTTCTTTGAGTATCTTTTGTGACTTATAATAGCAATATATCAAGGAACAATATAATCAGTAGCAGAAAGGAAATTTGAACTGAAAGCTGTGTATGTCTATGATTGCATTAGAATTTGAAATGTGTATTCGCCTTTATCAGTCATCAAAACTCTAAGTTGTATTCTGTTATAAATCGAATAGAGTGCTCTTAGAAGAGTTAGTTTAAAAGGTCTCTATGTGTAGATATATAAGAAACAGTTTTTTGAACCTATTTTATACTCTCCCAACAGTTGCTTTTGGAATCCATGTAATTATCAGTACGCTTCTTAACAGTTATATATATACACGTTAGCTTGCATTTTAATTTATTGAACCCAAGTAATTTTAGTCGAAGTTTATTATCCTAAAGTATGTTTTGTTAAATTCGTCTTGAATTGTTCTTGAATTGTCCTTATTTCTATATGAAAAAGTTTTCGACCGAAGGTTATTAAGATTGTTTACAGTTGAATTAGTTCCAGAAATTATTGATTCGACTCTCCTGTTGAGTCTAAATAATTCGACTATCCTGTTGAGTCTAAATGGTGTAAGAATTAACTGCTGGACAGTTTGAAAACTACAAAACCCAGCTGTGCATGGCTGCGAAGAGCCTTCGCAGCTTCAGCACCTCAGACTGGGCCGATGCTCGAGCAAGTAGTGTTTGAGCATCGATCTTATAAGAAGAAAAACGTCTAGTCTCTGGATAAAAGTTTTGAAATATACTGAATTACTGCTAGGATTAGCAGTATATCGAGCTACGGTTTTGATTTAAAGGTAAATAACTCGAAAGATTGTGATCATTTCTTATGCTAGCGCTTGCTTCGACCAAAAAATGAATTTATTTATTGTTATTATTGTATTATTATTATTATTATTATTATTATTATTACTACTATTATCAATTTTACTTTTAGTCTTAATAGGCATGATTGAGTCCGTTATCATACAGTTTCTAAATTCAAATTAAATTGGTCATGTCATGACCCAATACCGTGGTGACAGACTTAAAACAATACGGACATATGTTATTAATAAAATACTTCCGTGGTCTTTTGTATTGAATGATATAGACCTGACAAGACAAATTGTTCGAAGAGTGAACATTTGCCCAAGACAAAGTCGAGGCAAATGAGGTACTTTGAGGGCTAAAAACTGAGGGACTGTATCCCTCAATGCAACTCAAGATCAAAAGGCCACGGAAGTACTCTATTCTTCAATTCCAGCTGGTAAACTCGCACGTGCAAAGCCTCGGTTCACTGAGCTTCCAACAAAACTTGAATATTCGCAGAAAACTTTGAAAAATTTGTTTGACTGAAACCCTTTCACGTACCGTTCGCTTATACCTAATTGCTTTCGCTGTTAACGCATTTAATGTGATCTAAAACCTTTTTCCTAGAATTATTCCTGCAAAAACGACAATTCGTTTTATGGGATGGCGGAACGGACTACAGAAAAAATAGAGTCATGGAATTCCAAAGTTGAGAAAACGTCGCAATATTTAAATGAAAGAAATTATTTTCCCCTAGCAAAATTCTCTCGGCCTCCAATATTTGCCATGTTACGAAAGATCAAATCTAACGAATAGAAACACATGATTTGACAGTAAAAATAGTGTAGAGTTACGGGAAAAAAGAGTTCATTATCATAATGAAAAAGGCAGTAATTATGCTTCGATTCAAAATTACCAAAAAGTATGCCTGGTTTGTTAAGCATTCTACTAAGAGACGAATTAAAGAGGAAAACAAAACAGCTGATTCAGCTAATATATGTGTTACTTGCTTTTAAAAGAATGGCACCCTTATTATGAGCGGAGGTGCATTATTAAGCAGATGAAACTGGTTTTCTGGTTCGCGTCACCGCCCGCATGGATTTTGGCTGCCGCGTGTACTGCTGTTGTATCTTATGCCTATTAAATCCGAGAGATAGGCAATTTCTTTCTATCAAAATTCAGTGATGAAAGATGAAAGTTGATGAAAATTCCACACCAAATTTATGAAAGAGGCTGACGCGAACAACCCTTTTTACTGAACTCTGACCGAAACTTCACGAGATAAACAACTTAACCGCTGAGAAGTTGAAGGTACCACGCGGTCAATTGACAAAACTTGTTGATTTTATGCTCTACCTAAATTTTACGAATGTATGATACGAACAACAAGCCGACTACGGAAAGCAGGCGCCACGACTCGATATTGTGGTGGCACAACTCTAGCTAAAGCAATTAGCGTCAGTTCAATAAATATTGGTTGATATTACCGCTTTATTGTCGACAGAGACTCTGTTAAAAGCACTATATCGAGCTGAAATGATTACCGGTATCATAAAGAAAACAAGGCATGTGCAGCTGATATTTCTCGATCAGATTATTTTACTAAACTTCTGTTTGTTATATATTGTATAATATATACTAACATCTAGTGGCAATCGAGCATACCCACGGGTATTTGGTCTGATAATTGACTCTTGTACTACCAAAGTTTTATCAAACTTGCCGAATTTCTATACAGAAGCCACTTTCACAATCATGCGCTGAGCAAAGAAAGGGTTATACCAGTGGCCAACACTGTTTACATTATTCTGTGAAAGTCGTGAAGTTTTACCGTTTATCTACTTTCAGGAATTATCGATATTTTTACCTTCTTCACCCAATCTGTAGTGTTTATAAAAATCTGTCGTGTGGGCCATCCAACTGTAACCCTAAACTTGTTCTGTGCATGACTGTGTAAGTGGCTTGTCCTGCCTTTGGAGGGTGGGGAGTCCTGCAGCAAGTCGGTATGGTCGACCGATGCATCATTTGTTTTTGCCGTTTTTATAATGGCTTTTTCCCGGCCATATCGATGCATTATCTCTTTTTGTAGAAGTTACATGTCTGTGTTATCTATCCAAAGCATATCTATCAGAAAACATCTTTATCTACCAAAAAGAGCTTTGATAAATCATATTCTGCCAAGGTTCGATGTATTTTCAGTCAATTTTATAATATTATTTTGTGTTCCAGCCCAGAGAAATTAAATAGCGTATTGTCGACCAATACAAGCCATCCGTATACCATTTGGTATCTGAACAGTGTCTGTTTATAGATATTTTAACTTGAAAATAGACTTGAAAATGGGCAAAACAGTGAACGAGCCCAGCTAATATTTAAATCAATTATCTTGCAGTGTAATATCTACATTACTGTCATTAGTATAAACCCTTCCGTAGTAATTTGTAGTCAGTATTCTTAGTGTTTTAACCGAGTTGTAATATAGTTTTAATGTAACATGAGATGTGTAGTATATATCTTATGGTTTTAATAAAGACGATTATTGTTATTACTATTATTATCATTAACGCTATTTGGCCTGGGCGTTTTGAAGATGCCTCTAGCTATTTAAGATATTAAAATGAAATTTGGTGGACTAGCAGAGAAGTGTAACACAATTAATTTGATAGTGTTTAACTGACATGTGACATCATAATAACCCTCACAGCTATCAACATTTTGGATTATTACAAATCTTGCTGATCAGGAGCAGAAAATTTTACATGCTTTTATGACTTGTGACTTCGATACAATGTAGTCTGAGCTCATAGCAGCCTATTTTTTCAGTCGAGGGGGTACTTTCTACTCAGTCCAATCTCCGGTAAGCCATGCAGATCGATAGGGTTGATAACAATCAGTATCACAAGTCTACTTTGTTTTCAGGATCTCTGGTCAACTGCAAAAATGAGACCTTTTAGAGATGCAAAGCAAAATTACAACTTGACAAGCGCCAAGGAAGAGCATGGGAACACCACCGTTGAATTCTGGAGAAAAGTTAAAACTACAGACTCAAGCCACGATTTGGCGTTCAAAGTAAGTGTTTTTTGTTCGTAGTACAACCTTTCATTCCAAAAAGGTGACAGGTGATATATTGCCAAATTCTCAAAACCGCCTCCATGTATTTTCTAAAAACAATTTGCGAGAATTTTGTACCTCATCGTAGAAATTAAATCATTTATCAAAACGTGACACCATCAATATGTCATTTTCAGTTCCAGTTGGACTGTTGTGTACTGGATCAGAGTTTTAACTTCAAAATTGCATTATCTGATACATTTTCTGTGCTTTTTTTTAAAAAAAAAGAAAGTTGTGTCAAAATCTGTTATGGTGAAATAAGTAAAATGACGTTGTAATGATGTCAAAGTCAATTGGAAACCCCCATTACTTGTAGTGAACTTTACAAGCTAAAAGTTAGGTAGTTGAGATCGTAAGATCGTCCTCATAGTCAATTCTAACGGTCTCTAATATTGATTGGTAACGCCAAACATTTAATAAATAAAGACGGTAGTTTGAAAATCAAATAATTTAAGAGAGAAGGGGACAGGAGATGTCCCAATCTCCTTTCTTCTGTCTTTTATATTGAAGTTTTATATTCTCATCATGATAAGTTACCCCTGTCGGTGTGAAACCGTACTTGTATCTCACTCTGAGTTTTGTCAAATAAAAAGAAGTTTCAATTATTTCACATTCATACAGACGTTAATACAAACGTTACTTCAATTACGAAATTGAGGAGTAAATGAATTACCGCAATATAAAATTAAGTTGTGTTTCACTTTTAGGATAAGGCCGAGGTCTGCCTTGTCTATGCGTTCCACCCAACCAAAGATGCATACACTTATGATGATTTTGTATACCACGGACCGAAGTCCAACCGAGGCCACATGACGGTGTGTGACATCAACATGCTCGGTGGCCAAGTCCCTCCTACAAAGGCCCCTTCCAACAACTCAGTGGAAACTCGTGCATTCCTTCCTGTTATCCTCCTTGGCATCCTCGTGAAAATGCTGCAGTCAGTGTTTTACTGAATCGTAATGCTCCAATTTACCTCAGTATATATGTTATTAGAATTAGTAAGTGTGCAAAAACTAGGCGAGTAGTGATTGGTTACGCTAAAAGAGGTTCAAGCCGTGGTACTGAAGCATTTTGCTGTAATAACGCCGGACGCGTTCTATAATATCCTACGCATTTTGTAATGTGGGGTTGCCCTGTTTTGTAACTACTAATGCGGCATTCTGTAATAATCAGGGCGTGATTTGTAATAATCTACGCGTTTGGTAGTAAGAGGTTGTAGCGTTTTGTAATAGCTTTCATTTTTTTAATAACCGTTGCGGCGTTTTGTAACTGAATAAAATTCCTTACGTGTTTTGTAATGAACATACACAGCATTTTGAAATAACTGACGTACTTGAAGTTGCAATAAGCTACTGAAGGAAATTTGAAATTTAGCTGCAATTACTTTCAATTTTAAACTCACCTGGCAAAACTCGTAGTAAGGTTGACTGATTACGAAATGCCGCAACCGTTATTACGAAATGAGCAAGTTATTGCAAAATGCTGAAATCCCTTGTAACAAAACGCGTCGTTATTAGAAAATGCTGCAGTACAGCCGCCACTCCACTTTCTCTTCTTCTCTGGTTTATTTACAGTTTAAGTTTTCCTTATTAACTGCAACTCACATTGGAAAACTACGCATTTTTGATCAAAATTGGACGATTCAACCACACTCGGATAAATTGAAATTTACATAAACTACATTCAAGAGAAATTATTTTTCTGTAGAAAAACGCCCTCTATAATTTAGAACGTCTTGACAGTTTCATATCTTCAGTACATTAAGCAGCCCTTCCCAAGGAAAATATAAATTCACTCGACATTAGGTTCACATCACGCCAAGAACGAACAGTCATGTTCAGAAAAACTGCAAATTAAAAGAGTATTGACGAGTATCAAACCTGGGACACTTGCACTCCAGTCCTGTACACCAACCACATTTTTGGTGTGTTTTGTCCCAGTCCCTTTCCTCAAAAAAATAGAAAAGAAAGCCCCTGACCCCAACCCTGAGAGACTGGGACTATTTTGTTGTCCGCCATCTTGAACCTGATGTCGAGTTATTCAGTTAGAAATGAGAAAACACCCTTCCAATTGTGATTATTTGGAGTTCAGTTCTGAAATGCATAGTTGTGAAAATAAATAAGATTGATGTGCCTTTCTAATAGACATCCAGAGATATCTTAGACTGCGAGCAGTCTCTTCCTATTCCTCGGAATCAATCGAGAAAACACGAAAATCGAGCGGCGAAGTATGCTAATCCCTCATCAAACCTTAAAAAGTAACATTCTGTCCCTCTTTTTGTATTTGTGACCAGTTGTTAGTGGTAGTCAAACAACTAAGTTGGCGGCTTTTACCATTTCTGTTAAGTCTTAACATTTGTGCAGATGTATTTAGAAGCGATTCAATTGAGTCTAAACCTAGCGGATATCTGATTAGACCAGTTTTAGTTAGTTTCAGATCTGCTATTGTTCTGACGTTTGCTTTGTTTATAATATATTTAAATTGTGTGCTATTCCATTGTAAAATTGGAGAAATAAATAAAAAGTTGCATGCTGCTGATTGTTGTCGTTCCTAAAAAGATCTCTTGAAATGTCGATCTTAAGAATACCATAAAATCCCACATTAAAGCGTTTCGGAAATAAATCAAAATTAACACACCAGACATTTAGTTTGGTTAAAATTATTGTTCCAAGCTCCACTTGCATTATGGTCTCCAAACTTTCGATTTGAAATTATGGTATTTGTAAGGAAACAAGTGACATCAATTCAAATAGAAATGGGCACTTAAAACGGAACACATGAGATGGGCCTCCA
>JAOEHT020067158.1:0-13620 GCA_025448195.2 Parazoanthus atlanticus | reverse complement strand
TTCTCTTGCGCACGCCTTGCGCTTGCGTTTGCTCTTGCTTCACGAATTTTCTAGTGTGAAATGAGGTGAAGCAAGCGTAGACGCAGACGCAGACGCAAACGCAAGCCAAAGACAAAAACAAGCACGCATGCGCAACCTCTTTGCTTGCGTCGCTTGCTTCACTTGCGTCCCAAGTGTGAATGTCCTTGCGCTTGCGTCTGCGTCTGCGTTTGCGTCTCTAGTGTGAACAGGCCTTAAGAAAGACATGGATAAAAGATTTACCTTGTTTTGAACCTGTGACCGCTATCATTCCAGTGCTATACATTACCACCACGCCAACAACTCGATTAATTTTCGTTCATATTTTTTTACTCTATATATATTACAAACGGCATCGACTGTTGTTGAAAATGGCATCGACCGTTTACGAAAGGGAACTTGGCGTCGACTACAGTCGACATTTAGAGGTGCAGACAAAAGTCCGCTTGAACGTCACAAAACTAGTTATCTCGACTTGCAGTGTGAGATGTGCAGATCTGCATAACGATACCCCACGAACGTCAATAGCGCATGATTTCGGCAAGAGCTAGAGTCCAATAACTGTAAATTAATTGTTAGTGAAAATTCACTAGAAAATTTGCTGACAGAACAACTTTTTATTCTGGCGCTATTGCCTGTTTCTTAGAAATTAAAGCTAGATTACATTCATTAGCATCGACAGTAAAACAGAAAAAGGCGAGAGGTGCCAGAGAAGAAAGGGAGAGAGCGAGCAAAGGCGAGCGGGCAAGAGAGAAAATGTTGGAGAAAATCTAAAAAAGAAAGTTTTTGGCTTCTGCGCACGCACGAAAAATGGAAGATTTGCCGAGTTGTTTTTACATAATATAGTAGAACGCTTAACAGATTTCTCGCTAAACATCGTAATTTCATTGAACTGTGCTGAATTACATTGGCTTAAGATTCAAAAATCCATTTTTGTTCGTTTCGTTTTCCAAAACATTCGTTGTCGGATTTTACCATAAAATTAAATAATTTTTTGTATAGTTTACTGCTTCGATTACATTCCTATTCGTGGATACGATTGATCAATTGCACACTAATCAGCGAAGCCGTTAAGCTTAAGAGCAAATTCTCATCTAAAATGACTGATTTGTAAAAGTTAAATTATTGTAGATGTTTCAGCCTTCTGCCTTAACGTGAAACTGAAACTTCCCTATGCGTTCTTTCCTTCTTTTGAACCACTAACTATACCTTTCTTTAATGCGGCCTTTTTATATTTTCGTTATGTAGTTTTTGACATCTCAGATCCCTTAATGCATTTGACGTCAGACAAACGCAATGCTATACTTGGGTTCCACGTGGTCGAAATGGGATCACTGTGCTTTTACAAACGCGAGGATTCAATTTGGGCGGACGAACTTTGTACAAAATCAGCGCCATTTTGAATTTTGGTTTTTACGCCATGAGAGTTCTATTATTAACTTCGTTTTACCCAGTGCAATCAAATGTTAAAGAAATCAGTTAGATGGGAATCTTGAGACGATTGTGAGTGTAAGGTCATGTCACACTCCCCCGAATACTTACACTGACATGAGTAATCAAAGGGTTCTTAAGTTCCTCAGAGTCGGGTTTTGTTTTGACCTTCCTAAGGTGCAGATCGCAGATCAGGGCCTGACATTTTGGACCATTCGGTTGTAATACTGAATGCAATGCCAATAAGTTGATCGCCCCATGGAAAAACTAGATTTCAACTTCAAGGTCTTATAGTTATACAGAACGTTGTTCTCTGACGGGTAAGTAAAGAGTCTGAAGAGGCATTTTAAAAACAGTGTTCGATCTGGAATATTAATACAGCGTTTGTATGGTGGAATTTTATTTTATATTGTTACTGACTTGTCATGTTTAAACATATGTCACTGTTTTATTATAAACTGATAAATAATCAAATAATATATCTCACTAAGCATGCATTTGTTATTGGTTGTTGATTTTAGATACATAAATGCATAAATACAAATGCACAAATGCAAAAAGCACAAATGCATAAATGCACAAACGCAAAAATGTTTAATACAGAAATGCGTAAATACATGAATACGACATATATAAGACAAAGTATTCATAAATAGCAAGCGTTAAAAAGTGGATAGAATCGATAGAATAGATATCGATAGAAAATTGTCTAAAATTTATCAGTAACATTTGTATTCTCCTACTTCTTTTAAACAGCAGTATCGCCTTAAAATTACATTTTTTAGCACAGCTCCGAATCTTCCCAAGGTATCGTTTGCGACTGACGTGACTGCATATTATGTTTTTTGCGAGATCCACAGGAATTGGTCGCTCATCAGTTTCATCTGGTATTGATATTTGGAGATAACCTAAGGTCGCTTTCCATTTGTCCGGTCTGACCGACCGTAAAGGACTGGTTCTGGCTAGTTTAAATGGAAAGGTCCAGGCGCGCGCGTACACTTTTTCCCGCCACTACTCTCTAAATTCCCGCGCTTTCGCAGACCAGTTCTGAGAACTTGTGCGTTCCATTTAAGAACTAACTGGTCGGACCGGCCAGACTGGACGAATGGAGAGCGTCCTAAGTCTCGATAAGGAAACAGCAACTTATTTACTGTTACTTCCTACTTTACCCTTGTGATCAAAGTTTAACTTAATATGATATATGAAAACCATTTTGTCGAGGAATCGGACCAACTGAGACACAAAGACGCAGGAGTGGCAAATTGCAAAGTACTCTTAAAATTTTGCATCGACATTCCTCGAGGAAGCAGATACAGTTTTCAAAACTAGAAAAATTACCCTTCATTGCTATTGCAAATTCGTTTCTGAAATTTATGTACCATGTGCCGCTTTATGAACCGTTGAAAACAAGCAAAATCATCTATAAGGACAAACACAAAAACTGTGTTTCTTTAATTTAGTGGATATATTTTCGTGTGAATGAATCAAAGAGTCAGTGGCATTGTATCAGGCTGTTAACTCAGTTAACGGACAGCTTTTGGTGCCAACTGAAGAGAGTCATTGTAAGTTGGGCAATTTTCACTCACCTGGGCCTGCGAAGACCCCGATTGGACTAAACACGGCAGAAACTTCGCATAGAATAAACAAAGACAACTGATATTGCTATATCTTATAATAGTTTCCAAAGGACTTCCTTCTGATAAAGTTTGAAGGATTTCAAATTTTCAATTTGACGCGTCAGTGTCGATATTTGTGGAGTTTTCAAGGAGTTGAACTATAGCAAAGCTTAACCCGCCAAGAAATATGAATAAAAACGACTACTCTCTTGTTATTACAGTCAACGGAATTGACGTGAGAGCCCCCCTCTTAGTAAATCGTCTTTGTAGATTCTAGATTTCAAAAACTTGAACTAAGATCTTCAACCCTCTGATGGCGTCTCGTTTATGGAGAAAAACAACCTCTCACTTATAAATACTGAAATCATATATTGAAATCGTTATTTCGATATTTGAAAAGGACAGTATTTTGTCATCATTTTAGCATTTATTGCCCAGCATTTTGCTACCAGTAGAAAGAAGATAAAAATTTTGAGATTGCAGCGACTTCTTCAAAATGTTCAACTAACTGTTTTGAAGATTTGTCCAATACTACGCAGAATACAACGAAGATCTTCAGAGTTAATTCCTTTGACTGTAAGATATTGCGTGTCTTTAAGAACTTACTTTTATATTGCTTGTTGATTAGTAGAATACTTGCAGCATGTTTAGAGAGATTGATACTACGAACCTTTAATCGAGAAATCTACAATATGTTTTACAAAATTAATGTTTGCGGTGGCAACGATAATAACAAGTCGGGCTTATCTTAGACCTAAATGAAAACCAACAACATCTATGAGAAAAAGAGAATCACCAAGGAAAAATGATAAGTTAGACTAAGCAACATAATAAGAACAACAAACTGCGATAATATAAAACAGAGCAGAAAAATGTTTGTGATAATGAGGTATAATTATACAACTCTGTATATCTTTTCAGAAATACGCTACAACACTGCGTCTTCTTTTTAATAAACTCGGATAAGAACCCCATAGACAACCAGCATGGTGGTAAATCGACAATTCATAAAAACATTCGTGTAAGCCAAAGATAGTAATAATAAAAAAGATTCCTAATTTGACCTTTGAATGGAGAAAACGTATATTGATGAACTAGTTGAAATACAATATTTCGGGTTGACATTGTTAAAGTTCGATTTTCTGTATGTGACAAATTGAAAATGCATGCAGGCTTTCTTTAGGCTTCCAAGTTATAGAAGAAATCCAGCTACAGATTTACCTGTAACAGATGACGGGAAAACACTAAAGATACGTACGGAAGGCAGCTTTCCTGTTGAACAGAATCTGAAATCAGGTTAGTTCTGTTTCAAAAACTATGTCGGTCATTTGTAATTGATTCAAAATGCGATTTTTGTGATCAGCATATTTCTTCAATCAGTGGAGGAGAAATGAAGACTCCTTTACGATAAACGTTATTCCCAAATATATGCTGAGAACTCGCCTGGGAAGAGGTAGCATTTCTCAAACTCTACATTCCACTGTAGCCTTGGGTTACTGCGTTGCTTGAAAAGTGTGAGGTTCAAACTAAAATTGTAATTATAGGCAAACGAAAAAGACAATCAGAAGGCCGTGTATGATCAGCTTCCATTTATATTTACATTTATATACATATTTACATTTAGATGACGTTTGGAGGAAAATCGCATTTGTGTTCAAAGTAAATGTATCACAGATTTCGGAAGATTGCGACAATTGATGGCAATAAAGTCAAAACGCAATATGCCATTTATACACTGTGTCACAGCAAAAGCAGGAAAACGTCAAAACATGTAATGCAACATGCTTACAAGTGTGTTCACAATTACCTTTTCTACAATCAGTAGGACATTGATTAAAGCACTAAACGATAATCTACTAATATAGGATATTTCAAAAAGATTTACTGAGAGTAACACAAAACAGCTTGGTTAGGTATTAAATATATATCTAGGATGATTAGGGAAATAAAAAAAGAAAGGACACCCTTTCTCTCAACGACAAATTGGCAAGTAATTATGTTCAAGTACATAGTCGCGCAAACCGACAGCTGGCGAGAAATTGATGAGAGACTCGACTCGATGCAAAAAGACAACTTTGCTTATATGTTTTCAAGATGTTGCAAGATCGGATGTTCCCGCCGCACTTTTGAATAAACGAGAATGTGAAACTTTGAAACTTCTTGCTAGGAAAACCATGCACGGAAAATATAACGCAATGGGACAGCGGGATAAGATTTGTCAATTTAACAACAACAATGCTTTTATTGAGTTGATTTATTTACATCAAGTTTCACCAAAGTAACAAAGCTAATCGAGTCGCGTTGGTGATTAATAGAAGGAAAGAAGAAGAAGAAGATTAGATAAAGTGAGGGAGGCGCAAATATAAAATCCAACTCGGAATACCATTAAACAAAAGTGGAATAAAGATAGGACAACTATACCGAGTTATCACAGCATATTATAAACATGATGTGTCAGTTTCAGCTGTCTTTGAACGTTGATATGAAAATCAAATCTTCATACTTGAAAAACCATGGTATTTATGCAAGGCGAAGAAGTTTGGCTCTGTTTTGTCTTGTACTGTTTGTGGATAGCAGACTATCATTACATAAAGGATAAGGAGAATGTAAACCTTGAGCACAGTCCATTAGAGTTTGTTCTTCATTACATATTAGCTCAACTTATTACTTATATTTTCCCTATTATACCTTAGATGCTCGAATTCTCTGTCTTTTTTTTCTCCCGCATAATCTCTTTCTTTAACATATGTGATATACATTCTCTTTTTTTTTATAAGAACCTTTTATATAAGAACGTTGAGGATGAAACATTCCCAAAATTTGAGAACAGGCTAAGAACATGCTGAGGCTGGGGATAAATATAGAACATATTTTTTACATACTGTAATCAGGCGAGATAATTTGTTGTTAAATTGTAAAATAGAGCCACGAAATGCTCATGCCACATTGCCTGATGGCAACTCCGAACGTGGATATACAAATTGTTATATTTCTACTTTGGAATAGCTGTGTGAATGGAAAATAAAAAAAATAAGTATGTACCCAATCCTTAAAGATAAGAACATTTAAGAACATTTGAGGCTGAAATCCTCAAAAAAAATTACGAACATCCAGCCACAGCCCCCAAATTAGACGTTCTTATAAAAATAAAGTGTACATGTCTTCCTTTGCCCATCTCCGTCTTGACTGTATAATTTTTTAGTCTAATTCTGTTGCAAACTCGAAGATCTAGAAAGCCCGAAGAGTTGTCTGTCCAATTAGCTTTGCTAGTCCAAATGATTCGTACCTACAAACCCCTAACAACTTTTTTAAACTTTATTAAGTTACTAACCAATGGCGTAGCTACCTCTAGGCAAAAAAGGATTTGCCTACAGGCAAAATTTCTGGCAAAAAGAAATCGTTCTCTCCACTGGATGAAGTGGAAATAGGCAGAGAGGTAAAAAGACCTGTCTGCACAAAATGCTTAGCACAATCAATCTTCTTGCCTACATTTGAAATGGCCCTGGCTATACCATTGTTAACCAAATATATTCTTGTCGTTTCTGACCTGGTTACAGCTAATTATGCAAAACAGCAGCGGGACCAACCTCGATCCCAGGGCTTTTCCCTTGAAAGTGAGAGGGTCGGGAAAATGCCCTGGCCTCGGATTGTCACATGATCAGTTTACACCCGAAAATCCTGGGTATAATAATTTAGCATGATTTGGCAAGTTCACATAAGTCACTTTCAAGGGAAAAGCCCTGGGATCGAGGTTGCAGCGGGACATCAAAATTAGATTCAAAAACACGTACGACTTCTCAAGTAACCTATAAATTAAATCGTAACGGAAAACTAAATAATTTGACTTAAATCTTTGACAAATTTTTTAAATCGAGAATAAACCTCCGACATTGAGAAAGTCTCTGTAGGTATTGATTATTGATATGCTTGTTTTCAGGATTCTTGCATTATGATTCAAATGAGTCAATGGCGAAAGAGTCATGGGGTCAACACTTTACCCTATATGGCCTGGGGGGAGTCGGCCCCTTAAGACATATTCTAATGCTACCCCCCAACGATAAAAGCTAATACTATGTAACTTTCTGACTTTTTGCTGCTGTTCAAAGCAAGGCAGGGAAACTAATTGCACACCCAGTCGAGATCTGTATCAGGATTTAATTTTTCATTTTCGGCTAAGTGTAAGCCCACGGTACAATAGTACTGCGGGTACGTTTGTGTTTGATTGCCACGATCGACCATTGAAGAACCGAGGAGAAGTTGCTGTTGATGAATGAAGGGTTTACTTTTATTCACGGACAAAAATATCTTGATTTGCTTCTAAAAGTATTTGTCACGGCGACGAAAGCTTCAGTGAAAGTGGCGATATGTGTCTTATGAGTGTCTTTGCTGTGTGGCCCTCTCTCATAACCTCACTTCCTGTCGAGTAGTGGAATGGTCAACGAGTTTGCAAGGTGAAAATATATACTAATGACACTAACAGCTAGGGTCGGCCACGGACGCTTTTGTGAACGGCCAGAGTCGCTGTCGTGTCAGGGATCGTGAGTACTCGGTCAGATATTGCTTGTCTTAACAAATGTAATTGCTTCCGGAATTAAATAAATATCATATGATTCGCATTCAGTGCCGACTCCTCTAGTGTCACGGAAATGTGCCTTTATGTTACACGCTATTTTTTATAGGAATAAACTTTATAAGAACACTGAGGCTGAGATTTGGCAAGAAGGTAGGGAAAAGCTAAGAACAAGCGCGGGCTGAAGTTTATAATTTCAGTATTTTATTGAATGAATGTCCACAGATAAAGCAATTTAAGAACAGTCGCCAAAAAATTAAAACAACTGCGCCTTAGCTAAATTATCTGGTTCTTATAGAAAAATGCTTGGCTGTTGGCTTGGGTTAGCTGTTGGAAGAAATGATTCAATAGCTGCTGTTAATCTGAGGAACTGAATGAATGAATGAATGAATGACAGTATCGAACCGTCCAGAAAAATGTTTCTAGCTGATTCAATCAAAAAATATCCCACGAAAATTATGTTGAAAGTGTGAAAAATATTAGAAAAAATGGTTATTAATAATAAGGTAGACATTCAGACCTTGAAAATCTGTCTATTTTCAACTCACAGCAGTGGACACATGTGATCCTAAGAATACTATTTTTTTGTTAGTGTGAGACAGTATCATTTGCTATTTTCAAAATGTGTTATGCAGCATTTCACTACATGTAGCCATTTCGAACACGAATAGTCCTAGAATTTATCTACGGGTAACTTTAACTTTACTTTTGTACAGCACTTCAACTTACCACATTTATGTTGTTATAACTTTAAATTAGTTTGGTTGCCACTTAGCTCTCCTTATTGTCATAGCAACTGCTTATTTGATTGGCACTTTTGTAAAAAAGATAACCTTTTTCTAAAACTTAAGTTTATTATGTCTTTCTTTTATTGCAATCTTAGCTGGCCGAAGACCGTTTCTAACATGTTTTAAAACAACTGTCAAGTTAATCCAAGATGGTGTCCATATATTCAAGATGGCGGGTTTGAACAGCCCTTGACCCTGGAACACGTGAAACCCAGACTCTACAATCCATATAAATAGCCTGTATCAACCTATTTATATGTTGGATATCATATTACTCAATTCCTACATAAGATATAATTTAACATTATGAAAAGCAATTTCGACTCGGACCGATCTATCTGTAACAAACGAAATGGCCTGAAATTGCCACCAGTGAAATTAACGACACATGCAATACACTTTTTTTTTTTTATTAAGAACCAGTAAATTTTGCTCAGGCTCAATGTTCTTATTTTTTTTGACAATTTCAGTCTCAAAATGTTCTTACTTTGTTCTTATTGGCTGTGTTTTTCTTCTTGTTCTTATATTAAACTCATACAAATTTTGAATGAAATTTTTTTTCAGCCTCAGTCTGTTCTTATTTTGTTCTTATTTTTTAGGCGATTTGAGCCTCCTTGTTCTTATTAAGTTTGTTTGTAAAAAGTGTACTTCAGGCGAATCAGAGTCTATTTGCAGTATATTCTGGTATCTGTACAAACTCTTGAAATCGTCAGGATCATTTGAAAACATAAGTATGAACATAATGAAAAATGAAGAAGTATGGTCGGGGCTTTATTGATAGTCTGGCGGAGACGCTTGCCAACAAATTTTCTTTACAAGGCCGTATCTATTAATAATTGACGAAGACAGCTCCATCACTATTCCTTCTCCCCATCTTATTTCTAAAGGAAACACATTAAAAATTCGCGTCAATCTATAAAGAGCCGCGAGCACATGTCAATTAACACAACAAATTGAGAAAAGACACAGCACAGAAATCATTTCAAATGTAACGCAATTACAAACTTGCCTGCAGCAATTTTTAAGGTCTGTCTTCAAGTATGCAGTTGCAGTTGCACAAGATTAATTTGTACAGGCTGACATTTCTATTTTGAACCTAAATTTTTTCTTCTGTCTCTTTATCTTGCTTTGATATGTACTCATTTGGACATCAAACGGACTGAATCGTGCGAGTGTATTGATCGTGCGTATTCGTTGCAAACTGATGGAAACACCTTTTCTACTTCCAGAGGGAGTGCCGTGCATGTTTGTCTTACCATTGATAACGGATATTAGAGGTGAGTGCAAGATATTTTCATTTTAGAACTTTGTTTTCGTTTAAAAATATAGATTAGCGACTAAAGGAGTTCGTCCTTTTTTTCCAGCTCCTTTTCTTCCTCTCAGTTGAGTAGAACCTTTGTTCTGTGTTCACTTTATAAAGCAAAACCGCCTCAGTAGAAACACAATGAATGACTTTACCCATTTGGAAGGGAATATACCAGATATATCCCAAGCACGTTTTAACATAACATTATGAAATTCGTTACAAAACCACCTCGAAATAAACTGGCATTAAGTATTATCATGTAGGCCTTTGTTACTTTGTTCAGATAACTAAACAAAAATTTCATAATTCACCCTTTGTTTAATAAAATAAATCAGTTCAACACGCCAGCTCCCGCAGAGAATAAAAAAAATCTGGCGACGTATCGACAACCAACCGGGAGATTAAGCAAGATCGAGAATTATCAAATTGTCCGATTTCGAAAAACTGGGAGATTTAAGTTCTTTGTCGGGAGACTCTCCCACCTATAAACCAGGATATTTGTTGCTGCGATAAGCATTTTGAGCCCCGCGCTGATTGAATAATGTGAATCCATTGCTAAAGGCGTTGGAGTATACACTTACTCATGCAGCGTGAGTAGTCAATTTACACGGTGCAACTATTGCCTACAACTCTTTCATGCAACCTGTTTACGCCACGAATTGCGTTGTATAAATCAAGTCTAGAACTTGCCTACGACTATTGCATCCAACTCGAAAAGGGTTATAGCGTTAACGTTTTGAATCATGTTTAAAAAAACCGCACGAAAATCTTGGGAAAATCATACCTTATGTTGCTCTCCTAGTCTCCCATGTGGCAAACCGGGAGAATTGTACGCGTTTTTGTGGTGTCGTGAACTAAAAGTTGCGCGCGTGTAACATGGTCTGAGTCTGTTGCATGCAATAGTTGTACCGTGTAAATCGGCCCCATGGACACGTCTTGTTCAGAGTTTTCCTAATATATCCGAAAACATTTTCAACTAGTGTATCAACATGATGGTCAGTAATTAGTGTATTTCCCCACCTGATTTGCATACATAAGACACGTACTGACGTAGATTATTCCTAATGAAGCGAAGTTGCTATGAACAAAGGTTGAGGAAATCCATATACAACGGTGCTGACTTCACTTGGGTGAAGACATAACACGAATGTTCAAACTTGGCAGAAAAATTGAGATTCCTCTCAACTGTATAGAAATGTTTGATTGAAACAATGCTTTCTGGCTGAAACTCCACATAAGTCCAATAAAGCGGTATCAAGTTATGTATTTGCATTTGTTACTACAGTCACCGCAATTGTTTTGTATCCCCGGTGGTACTCCCATATATAAGCTATATGGGGTCGTGCCGCCCTTCAGGGTATACTTTTTCGACCTTCTGATCATAAACAGGGTGAACAGTTTTTGGATTTTTGAAAGTTTATCATAAACAGCGTCTAGAATTTACATGTTTTAGCGAATAAATGTGTGAAATTTGAGCTCAAAATCATAAACAGGGTACGAATTTCCGAGAACGTTTCTCATAAACAGGGTCAGTGTTTGAGCGTGTGGGCGGAACCCCCTTACCAAAACTTAGGTTAAGTACCCCTGACCGGGTTTGAATCATACCATCTGAGTCTCAGCTTTGTGGAAAAATCATTGTATACTTGTCAGTCTGTACACCAAACAACTGCCTCTAAGTCTTCAGTATGAGAACAACTTTGGCTTGTAAATGTTGTTACTCCTATGTAAAATAATGGTCACACGATAAAACAAAAACAAACGAATTAATTCACAAATACAGGCACATGTAAAATTACAGAGTGACGGAAAAATTATATCACAAGCAAAATTATGGAGTAATTTGTCTCTCGTTGTATTATGCTAATAAAGCACTCAGACATGTATGTATACTAATCCAGCATATTTATTGCTGCGACAAGCATTTGGAGCCTCGCGCTGATTGAATAGTGCGAATCCAGTGCTAAAGGCTTTGGAGTATGCAAGTCTTCAATACACTTGCTCAGCGTGAGTAGTTTATTGTTTACTTAAAGGCCGATTTACACGGTACAACCTTTGCCTACAACACTTGCATGCAACCTGCTTACGCCAACGTTAGGACACGAATTGCGTCGTGTAAATCAAGTCTACAACTTGCCTAAGACTATTGCATCCAACTCGAAAAAAGCTGTAGCCTTTTGAATCATGTTTTAAAACTGTATGACAATGTTGGTGGGAAAATCATAACATATGTTGCTCTCCTAGTCTCCCATGTGGCAAACCGGGAGAATTGTACACGTTTCTGTGGTGTACATACAGTGAACTAAAAATTGCGCGCGTGTAAATAACCGCTAAAACACGGTCTAAGTCTTTTGCATGCGAGAGCTGTTGGCAACAGTTTTACCGTGTAAATCGGTCCCATGGACACGTCCTGTTCAGAATTTTCTAATATATCCGAAAACATTTTCAACTGGTGTATCAATATGATAGTCAGTAATTAGTATATTTTTCCCCACCTGATTTGCATATATATCACACGTAGATTATTCCTAATGAAACGAAGTTGCTAAGTGAACAAAGGTTGAGGAAATCCATATACAACGGTGCTGAAGTCATAAAACGAATGTTCAAACTTGGCAGAAAAATTGAGATTCCTCTCAACTGTATAGAAATGTTTGATTGAAACAATGCTTTCTGGCTGAAACTCCACTCAAATCCAATAAAGCGGTACAACATTATGTATTCGCATTCGTTACTACAGTTACCGCACTTATTTTGAATCAACTATCTGAGCTAGTCTCAGCTTTGTGGAAAAATCATAACATACCTGTCAGTCTGTACACCAAACAACTGCCCTAGATCTTCAGTATGAGTACAACTTTGGTTTGTAAAATAATGGTCACACGATAAAATAAAAGCCGGTGACAGAAAAATTATATCACCAAGCAAGATTATGGAGTAATTTGTCTCTCGTTGTATTATGCTAATAAAGTACTCAGACGTGTATGTACTATCTTGTACTATTTCTACAAAAACTGTTTACTGATTTTGTTTTGTTAATATTATTGTGGTTTGCTCTTGGGATTGAAGAAAAAGAAAGCCTATCCTTCTACGGTCAAATATACATGCAATGCCAATGACTGGTGTCGACTCACCGAGCGGGAGATGCAAATGTGTGGAAACTAAATCCCATCCAGCAGACAGTTGGTGGTCATGGTTGGTCCTATTATGCGCCTTTCTCTCCCACGTGCTCATCCTTGGTTCTATGGCAAGCTTTGGAATCTTTTATCCAGCTCTTTTAGCAGAGTTCAGACAAGATAAAGCCACAACAGGTTTGTCTGGCTCTTTTCCGTACCTTACCTCACGACGCCTTCAGTGGTCGTGGATTCCATATTCCCTATCTCAATCTGGATGCCTTTCGTAAAAATTATCAGGTTTTTAGTTATACAAGAACGCGAGAACTTGACAATCGTAGTATAAACAGCAACAAAAGTTATGGAAGTTGGAATGGGGATTGAGGTGAACGCATTGTATGCTCTTCCCGGCCTGTGAAAGGTCAAAATGGCAAAAAAGATAAAGCTGGCCGTTTGGCATGCAGGCACCTGGCTTTTCCCTAGCCAAATACTTTCCATGAACACAATCAAGTTTTAATCATAAACTGTTTTGGCAGCAGTGATTGGACAACGTTAAACTTAAACTTTGTTTTAGACATGTCTGCCATCTTGGCCGCCTTCTTGGATGATTTTTCGAAAATTTTAATGAAAATTTATTCATTTTGCATAAATTACGAGTACTGACGTCGTCAAATCGCTGCAAAGAGGTGTCTCATCAATTAAACTATAGTTACGGCAAGTTTCATTTTAATTTCTTTAACTTTCAAGTTTTAGGTTAGAAAAACCTTGAAAGGAGGTCCAG
>JAOEHT020067061.1:0-13623 GCA_025448195.2 Parazoanthus atlanticus | reverse complement strand
GGGGAGGGGTTGATTTTGTTGGAACACCGTAATCTTTACCTTACCCCCGTCCCCATAACTTATAGCAATTGATCACTCCTTCTGTTCTTCTGAAAACCACGTGAACCCCCTCTAAATCCTCTAGGGCGATATTTAGCCATACGATACGGATACATGTGGCTCCTGTCACCCAGCCGTAAGTTTTATTGCTATAAATTTGATACTCTTTAACACTTGACACCAGATAGACTAGACTTGTTTATGCATACAGTGTTCGTTGGTTGATCTGAAGATCGCAACCCTATTTTCTTTGCAATATAATACCATGATCTCGTCATGTCAGATTATACAGTTATATTAATCCTTGAGCAAAACGTGTTATCCATAAGGCCCAGTTCATATTTATTCTTAAAGAGATTTGTAAGTTTATGAAAATCTTAACAAAAAACAAAATATGAAGTCCGACTGACCAACCCTAATGTTTTAAACGGTTATGTAACAGGAACCACACATACTATTTTTTGGCCTTATGAGGTGGCTTTCCTAGTTAGTGTGGGTGGGTATCAGGTGCTAAAACCTTGTGGAGTACCTCGTGTCCTTTTGTTTTATGTACCGTATGCTTTGCAGTAAATCAGAAAAGAAATAAATAAAATATAAATAAAAATGACGGGTCCCTGGGAGAACATGCACGTTTTAGAAGTCAATCTCAGGACACCGCTTATTACTTGAAAAACTTGACAAGTAAAATAAAGGAGGACTGATGTTACTTTAAGGCTCTTCTACATGCTACGATTTTTTCTGTGCAAACTTGTCGCGCAACTAAAATGAAATTCTAACAGACAAGGTCTTCAACGAAACATGTTATATGGTCGTCTAATGAAAGCACACGCCCATCAGCAAAAATTCCTGGGTCCGACAAGTTTCCCAATGCTTTCTACTTCTGGGACGGATATTTAGAGCCTTTTTTCTGAGAACCAAAGTCCAGATAATTTTTGCCGAGGCTCGGTGTTCTTAATTCTTATTGGCAAGTTCAGCCTCAAATTGTTCTTTAATTGTTCCTATTTTTATACATAAAATAATTGTTCCAGTTGAATAATTGGGGTTAAATTACGGCATTAAGACAGAGCTTAAGCCTAAGATTGTTCTTAACTTGTTCTTAAATTTAGGCAAATCTGAACCTCAATCCTTAATTATTACCTCAGTTATCTTTGGAACAAGCTACCTATTGAGCTGCGGCAAGCCAACTCTCTTGGGGCCTTCAAGGCTGGCTGCAAAAAATTCTTTTAGATCACACGGCATTTATGAAAGCAGGTACCTTTATTTATAGTTTTATATGATACGTGTAATTAGAATTAACAGTTTATCTAATTTTCATTATTATTGATTATTCTAATAGTTATCATATTTCAAGATTTTGTAAATCCTGAAAGTTTAACGTGTTTAAATAAAGTTATTGGATCGAATATATATCAAAAGCGTGTATTTTAGATGAGCGAGGAGGGGGGTTGGCCTTGAGAATGGTTTCCACCGGATATTTTGTGATCGTTTGCGATCGTCCGGAAATAACTCGTTTCAATCCACGGTCTCGAAAAGGACAACTCAAACGATTATATGGAAACAAGAGTTAAAAAAGCCAGCTAATAGTATCACCAAAACTTGCGCTTTTCATGTCCAAGTTTAATTTGAATACCAAAGGGAGCTAATAATTATAGCTCGGCCATGCAATATTTTACGAGTCAATTGTTTTACTGCATATTTCGTAGTTAGGTCTGATTAAACAACGTTCCGAGTTGTCTATTTTCGCGTCTTATTTCTTGATCTCCCTATACCTATACAGTTCTTACGAAAAAAATTACAAAATTGCTTTTAGAGTCAATTAATAAAATATTTGTCGTGCGTAAGTCTCCGGGTTGTCAGCTCCTGTCAATGGAAAATACCCCCAGGGTCTCATACCTTAAACATGAATTCCAGTTGAATCGATTAACATGCGTAATCGTATATAACGCCAGAAAAACTGTGAGGTGAATGGTAACGGTGCTCATTCCGCATTGCGGTTTTGAATAAAATCAAAGGTGCCACGACATGAAGTTGTGGTCTCCAGATGTTTGTCTTGCAGTTGCTGCAGTTGCAGTCATAGCGTATCTGCTGTGGATTTGTACTCGGAACTACTTCCTTGGCCTTTTGGAGAGGCTGTTTGCCGAGATGATCAGTTGTGTTTTGCTTTTGTTCTTCTCCAGAAAGAAAACGGCTGAGGCTGTTTTGAGGGATGCACAAAGAAAGGAAAACTGAGGCTGTAATCCTGCATGGGACGTCTGACATCAGACGAATCTCTGAGACTTTCAAGTTTTAAGATAACTCTGTACAGACCAGTGATCGCACTGTGAGCTACGACTGCCAGGGTTTAATTCTGTCAAGTCATGACATGACTGCAGTCATGATCAGTGAGCGTAGCCGAAATAGTGATAAAGCTTGGGAACCAACTTTCGCAACGTACATTTGTCCACAACTAGGGATGGTCCATGAAAAACACACGATGGCTGAAAACGTGCATACATGGTTTCTCACTTGGGGCTTTCCAGCCGAAGCCGGGTAGATGTAGTGTGAAATAACGAGACGAGGCATACTAGTCATACTACTAAAATTTGAGTGGAACCTCGATCAGCTGTATAAATAGATGTCAACTGGAACGACCAAAATCGTCCGTTTTTATACTTTTAAACTATCGTTGTTTTCAGTGATTTAGTAAACCTGCGAAACCTATTTGAAGTGGACTTGAAAATCTGTATTGGTATCTGAGACTGCATGTGGATTTTTTTCAGTTTATGAAAGACAGGAATTTTTGAGGGACAGATATTTGATAACCTTCGCTGAATGAGTCACGAAAATATTGTTAACAATTGTCACGCAATTTATACCATCTTAAATATTCGTATATATCCACTGACGAGGGGCTCACTTTAAAGCAAAAAGGAAGCTGAATGATGAAGCATTATTCTGCTTTGGTGACGGGTTGCAAACGAGACGTTGTTTAAGCTAAGATATTAGTGATCGCCATTTTAAGCGAATGTATGGGAAATATGAATTGTGCCGTATATTGCTCCGAAAAAAAAATTTACCGGTTACCTTTGCATACTTGTGTCACTGTCATTCTTCATGTTTCTGTGGCATATGGAGTCGATTTGGCCGCGAACTGAGGTGCTACGAAAAAAATTGTTCCACTAATATATTAGCTGTAATGCTGTAACCCAACACCAAAGCAGAATTATTCGTATTTTATTATTTATACGCGTACAAAGCTTGGGCTACCTGTGGTGTATCTTGGACACGTTTTTATATTAACTATTTTAAAATATAAATCACGTTTATAAGTCAGGTTGCGGATAAATTGCTTGCAACCCAGTATCAGGTCTAGTGAAGTACACTAAACTGACTGGGATTAGTTCTTGTATTGTAATAACGGGACCATACGACGTCCAATTCAGACACATAGGATTGTGGCGTTTTGGAAAACCGTAGGGAGAATGAGCTAAATTTCAATGCCAAAATAACTTAGAAAAACTGGCTTTTCTGTCGGCGAGCAAGTAAATAATTACGTGTTTTACTCCGACGAAGGGCTAACCATCGAAACGTAAACTTTTGTTGAACACTGAACCGCCCGTCCAATTTCAATGTTTGTTTTCAAATTCATTTCTTTTTGTCATCATAGACTCATCTTCCGCCATCGTTGACATCGTTAACAGCGTCATCACTATTATTAATATCAACTTCGACATCGTTTTTAAAGTGTGTAGACAACCGTTTTTTGAAATCACCATCGTTGTTGTTAGTCTCACAGCTTTTTGTCAACAGTTTTGTTGATGTTGTCGTCTTTGCTTGTGACATTGTCAGTTTGAAGTGTGTATATGTATGTGTGTGTGTGTGCAGTTGTGTATACTATGTATTCCGAGATGAGTCACCAGAGGGTTGAAGACGCACAAACATTTATTATATCCCTCGAGTTGGCTGTGTGCCAAACTACACAGCACCTGCTGAACTATTAGCGGCTGTGGGTCGAACAGTTACTAACGGTCTCAGTGAAACAGCGCTATGACAAGACTAAAAAGTCTTCATGTAATGGCACTCTCCGTTGTAAGGTGCCGTAGATATCATGGTTTTCAGACGCTGCCCTTCAACTGCAGCCCCAAGAGTGGAAATATTCCTGATTCTGCATGGAGCTATTCCTTTTACAAGTATTTCCTACGTCAACAGACCCTGAATTGCGACAAGTATCCTTACGGCCATGCCAACTGCGCGACTTTCCAGTCATACTTCGAAACAGCTGTGGACCATTTTGGAATTAAACACTGTGGACTTAGGAGCGATCAAGCAAACTCAAGGATTCTTGGAGTAACGGCCGAAACACAGGGTAATATATAGAAATATATTTTTAAGAAATGGAGTTGAAGTATAGGCAGGTAGGTCCATATGTTATATAGTAAATATACTCAGTGCACCTCAAGACCGTGTAATTTTGAAACTAAAATATACTTAAATATACGAGAAAGTTGAAATTAAAAGAGATGTTAGAACTATTGCTTACTTTTTCAAACTTTTTATTTTAACGACAGATTTAAAAGTGCGTGTTTGTTTTGGAGGTGCGTAAATGTGTTTAAATTAAATGATAATAAAATATGCAGTATTCCATGATCTAGTGTGGATTTTTAGAAATACTCTGGATTGTACTCTGTACATTGTCTGTATTCAACACAATTCTCATATCAAAAAGCATGAACTTTCAGTTCTAGGCTGATCTGAACTTTCATTAAACTCTATTTCATCAAGTTATTTCAGGCGAATTAAACAAACGTATCGTCGGAGTATGAAGTTAAGAATTGAAGGTCAATTTTTATATCCTATGCCTGGCAGCTTTTATAGTATGTATACGATGGAACATATTTCCTGTGACTACTGGTGACAGCTAATTATTAAAATATTTATTAAATCAACCTGACAGGTGCCAATAATTTATTTATTATCGTTTGTTTATTGTCTGTGTTGCGAACAGTTTGCAGCTTCCCATCCTAAGTCTAAGATATAATATCTACCATGCACTCGATCTTGTTTTGTGATAGGGACTGAGTGGAGGATATTAATAGTTTGTAGTTTCTTCAGTGCACAAGCTGTGGCTGTGTGTAGTGATTTTTCCGCCTTTCGCTCTTCTCTCACTGGCAATTATTTTGAAAACGAACACTTTTTGTGTAAGTTCGAGTCATGCAGAATTTTCGAAATTGATTATTTTTGGATCACTCTTGTAACTATTTCTTTCGGATACGTCTAATAGTACGTAGGGGTTCACTGAAGCACTCTTATATTTTCAAAACTGAGCGACTTTGAAGTGCTTTCCAAGCGGGGCTAACCAAACATTCAGCCCTATGACTGTGAGAATGTTTCTGTCTACTTAAAATGGAGCAGTACCTTAATGGTTTACAGCAAGGTCTTTGAGGTGGGAAGAACAGCTTTTAGTCAGTTTACCAAAAAACAGAACATTTAACAGTTATTCGAGGAAGCGACGTGGTTTTCTGTGAGCTCTTAGACCTCGAGAAACCCTGATAGAAAATGACATCGAATCGAGTGAATGTCTTGTAATAAATCAACAAAGGAGTTTGGAATGTATCTAACGCTTTCATCGCCAATGTCGTTTATAGTCGACATTTCCAGGTTAGAGGTGCAGGCAAAGGTCCGCTTGTGACGTCATCAGTTTTTACGTCACAAAGGCTGGTTGTGTCAGCATGTGGTGTGATATGTAGACTTTTAGCACGATATGCCACTTCAGGTAGCCGTCAAAATTTTCGGTGAAAAATCAGTGAAAAATTTGCTCACACCAGCGACTTTTCCGTTTGGCTAATTTTCCTGTTTCTTAAAATTCCAGGTGACATCGACAGTACGAGGCGAGAAGTGTCAGTGGAAAAAGGGGGAGAGTGAGGAAAGGCGAGCGGGCAAGGGGAAAAGGGTGGAGAAAGGTTCTTAAAAATGTTTTTGGCTTCTGCGCACACCCGAAAAATAGAACATTTCCCAAGTTTCTTTACATAATCTAGTAGAACGCTTAGTAAGATGTCTCACTAAACTTTGTCATTTTATTGAACTGCGTTGAAAAACATCGGCTACAGATTCGAAAACCCAGATTGTACCATAAAATCCATATTTTCTAAAAAACTTGGCGGTGAAAGGGTTAAACTGCTGTCATGTCTCAAAACGACCGATTTTCCAAGATTCACCACCGTTTTGAATGTGTTCAATATCAGGGGTATAATAATCAATTAGACGACGAGTATATTAGAGCCAATCAGATTGCAGAATTTGAAATATCACTGATTGGATATAGAGCCAACTTACTGGTTATGAAGCTTGGCAAATGCACAAAGATGCTTTCCTTTATATTAGTTGCATTGCCACGGTCAAAATATAGTTATGTGTGGAACCCGAATGTTTGTGTTGGGAGAGTACTTGTTCAAATACATTTGTTTTTTGTATTGAGCGCACGGCGGTCGCCGCTAAATAACAACAGAGAATAAGAGAATCAAACCTGATACAACGATGAAGCTCGCAGAGTTTCAGCTTTCCTGCGAGAAGGGGTATATATACTCTCTCACATGAGCTACATATATATGTAGGTATATGCGGCGCCGTGCCGCTTTGGTCTGGAATTGGACGAAACTGTGGGGATGTGCCGCATGGCACATGCAGTTTTAGTGGGCCGACCTGAAAACGGGTAAAACTTTTAGCGTCAGGTCTGAAACTGGGTAGGGAAATTCGCATAACTTGGTCTGAAAACGGATAAGGGTTTCACGAACCGCGCCGCACTCACCCCACCAAATGATTGAGGAAAACGTTTACAACCAGTTAGGTCAAATATGACTACGTTATACATGCGATTCCATTGTTGACAACTGACTCTTGTCATCTCCAGGAATCTTCAGGAGGCTGTTGGTTTTCCCTCAGGTCATTCTCACCGGGCTGAGTATCAAGTATCTCGGTACATCAAGCGTTCAGTTCCTCATTGGCATCTTCCCTGAAGTGGACGCCGAGGAGACTGAAGGCGCGGCTGATAACTACTTGCGGTCAGTGTCCTATGAAGTGTTGCCATGCGCAGTGGGTTACCTAGCACAGGTGTTTGTAGATCTAAAATCCAAACGACCGTGTCCGATTCCCGACAACGCCCGCCGAGTGATGGAAGCCTCGGTCGTAGCTCAGAATAATACCTGCCAAGACACTGAGGCAAGTTGGATGCCAAAGTGGATTGACCGATAGAAAATTCTGTTTTAGTTTTCTGTGCTTTGTAATATACATTTGCCAGGCCCACTGGAACTATCTTCTTTATAAATTGCAAGTTTAAACATTTTGGTGGTTATATATTGCACAGCCAAGGAGTAAGGATTTTGTAAATCAAGTTTAGTTCCAAAACTGCTTTGATAACTCTCACAAAAAATGCACACGCCGTTTCCAGCGGTAAGGATTCAGATACTGATAAAACATGGCACTGACCCTATCAATACATACCGACATATTATCACCTACGATCCTAATTAATGACCGGCCCGTTTTTACTGTGTGCCCTAAATGTAATACCTCCACTGAGACGTTTGACTGCTCCCATTACATGCTGTTACCAGTATTTTCTATATTTGTCTTAACTTGTTCTGTTTCTTATGCCAATGTGTTCTGTTAAATGTTAGTGTCATACTTTTATGTCTTCGAACTTACAGTGGTTGGCGAAAGCTGGTGAGGCGTACCTACCACTTATCACATTTTGCTGCCACTGCCTGTCATAATTAGTTTTGTTTTGTTCTGTTCTCCTGTAGTAATACGTTTTCGCCTCGTGTTCCTCTTATACTTCTCTCGTGCTCTACAACTTCTGTTGTGTTTAGATCACAGTCTATAGACACTCGGATTCTCTCGCGTTCCTCTTATACTTCTCTTGTGCTCTACAACTTCTGTTGTGTTTAGATCACAGTCTAGAGACACTCGGATTCTCTCGCGTTCCTCTTATACTTCTCTCGTACTCTACAACTTCTGTTGTGTTTAGATCACAGTCTACAGACACTCGGATTCTCTCGCGTTCCTCTTATACTTCTCTCGTGCTCTACAACTTCTGGAGTATTCATATCACAGTCTAGAGACACTCGGATTCTCTCGTGTTCCTCTTATACTTTTCTCGTGCTCTACAACTTCTGGAGTGTTCATATCACAGTCTAGAGACACTCGGATTCTCTCGTGTTCCTCTTATACTTTTCTCGTGCTCTACAACTTCTGGGGTGTTTATATCACAGTCTATAGACACTCGGATTCTCTCGTGTTCCTCTTATACTTCTCTCGTGCTCTACACCTTCTGGGGTAAAATGATATAGTATCGTCGTTAGCAGCCATTTTTTAATATTAATTTGACTGAAGGCTCTCCGAAAGAGCATATTTTTCTTTGATTGAGATTCCGTGATAAGACCTATACTTGTCGGAAATGCCCTGCGGGTATCTCGATCATTTTATGTATAACTGTCTTGTTACACGCAACCATGTTATATTGAACTCGCTGTACGCTGAGTATAGATTTCATTGAGAGGGAAAGTTTGATGTCATTAGCTGAGATATTCTCTCCTAATTTTAGTCATTTTAGTTCTGATACTGATTGATTGATTTAATTTTTGTGCAAGAAATTTGATTGGCCTTTTGTGTAAGCAACCTGCTACTGGTGCCGGTGTAGGCTGGCACTTTTAGAATTTTATAAATACCCCGGGTCTCTCACGATGAACTTGACCGTTCTATTTGAACATCAAATTGGTTTTTAAATGGCTGATAACTGGAGTGTCGAAAATAAGTATAGAACCTTTGCGCGCTTGAGCAAGTAGCAGTGTTATAGGAACTTTTGTGTTTTATAAAATTGAAAAGATTATCTTCATAAATTGTGGCAGGTTAGCACCTCACTAAAACATACTAAATAATTTGAAACAGCTTTTGATGTAATTTATACGGTTGCTTTTAGTACTTATCCAGCAGCGTGTCTCTGAAGAAAATAATTAAGTGAATGTTTTGTGTTAGAGGTTGTTTCATCGGGTTCGACAGTACAACGTTTTGACAAAGTTTTAAGTTTTGGGGGTTTGAAACTTCAACCGACAAAATCTGCTTTTTGTTATCAGATTATTATTACAAACTTGCAGGTGTTGTGGTCTCACCGGCCAGTGAGCGGTTAACAACTAAAAGAATGTTTAAACCGCAATAACTTTGAAACCTATGTAAATTATTATTTTAAATATTAAACCGCAGCAAGGGTAATACCTCCCCGAGTGGCTTGAATTTATCTGCCCGGTCTAATCTGAGACACGACGAAGCAGATTGCAAACAGTGTTTCAGCTGCCGCATGACAGTCGAACGTGCAGCTGATCAGTTTACGGACAGAATCACGGAGGCTTTTCTCGAGTGCATTTCTAAAATGTCCAATGTTTTGTTGGGCACTTTTTATTGCATAGAAGGGTGCATGGAGAGAGCCTTTTATCTGTTTTACAAGGAACTGTCAGTCCGTAACACTATGTTATGTGACTTGGTGTGGAACGTAGAAATCAGTTTGTATTTCTTCCTGTCAAGGGTTACGACTATACTGTAAGTATGGCGCATAAAATGTCGCGGCTTTATTTGTCTCCTAAGACATGCACGAGAAATTTTTCAGTTTTGTAGCTGTATCTTTAAATCCACTCACTTTTATTTACCAAGCTCAGAAAAGCTGTTGATACTATTTAAATCTATTTTGCAAGTATATAAATTTTAAGAATGATTGCCAAACAGTTTATACAGTACTGGGTCTGCTGTCACTGAGTTGATTTTGGCTAACGTTGCGTGCAATGCAATTTTTTTCTTACAATATATAAGTTGAACTTGTACAGGTTAAAGAAAACATATGATAATACATCTTCTTTTTTACTGCTTGTAATGTCTACGAAACCACAAATTAAAAGCCGCAACTGGTATAATCCCTTGAGCAGCGACACGGAAATCGCTTTGAATTGAAATGGTGCAGATAAGGGTTCGGTTTTATGCAATGCTACTGACTCCTTTAATGGTTAATATCTGCATGATATTCGCGGTACAAAGAATAATCCATAAAAGAAACTGAAAACCAGGCCTCCCTTTCAAATACTGAAAATAATTTGCCTCTTTGAAAGATATTTATTATTAATAATTGTTTGAACATGTGGTAATTTTGAAAGGATACAACTCGGGAGGTGTTTCTAGTGATTTTGTTGCTAACGGTTAGAAAGAAAGTGATGTAGTCAATTAGAGGTGGGCCTGAGAGGTCGGGAGTGTTCCCAAGAATTGCCGGACTCGCTTTTTGAGAACATCTGGCGGAAGAAAATATGAAAAATTTCGCGGGTGACATTTAACAGGTGATATTTTGACCACCTTGTCCTGCCTGATATTTATAGCTACAGCCCTGGAGCATCGCCAATATGAAACGTTTTAAGTCAAAGATTACTTTCGGTATCAATCGGTGGAAAAGCAGTAGAATTTAGCAACTGAATTGTTTCACTGTTTTCCGTCGGCTTTTCAGGGGTTTGCATGAATAAACGAAAACAAAAAATGAAAAAAAGCTGCAAAGAACGAAACTTTGTATGGCAAAAAGTGTTCGTGGAGTTCTTCAGTATGACCGACCTCGTCACCTCCCATAAGACCACAACTTATTTATCCTTAACTGGCTCTCCCCCCGTACCGATCCAGTACATGTAAGCTCCATGCATGACGGATTGAACTGGACCATTGATATTAGCAAAGACAGAACAGTCAAACGTGTTTTTTGTTTTCAGGCGGTTGAGTTCCAGGCCAAGCGCACAAGAGCTGAGGGAAAGAAATATACTGAAGTGTAAGATTGTTATTTCTCTTTATGTGTCCCGACTCACTTGATAAGGCTTTAATTGTGTTATGCCATGCCCTCCATTTCAAACACCAGGGCTCGATTTATCATATGGACACGAGTGTGTTCAGTCACTGGAAAATACAGTGCCGAGCTTCCGTACCTTGCCGAACGCCGAGGGTATCGATTTCCGAACACTTTCCCTTAATCAAAAGCTTTCTGAAAACGTTTTGGACAGTTCCCGAAGATTTCTGAAAATGTCCGAAGATTCTCTGGAAATTTCGTATATCTTGTCTATATAAGAAAAAGAACATTGCACGGCGGCTTCAAGATATGGATATTATTTTCTCGTGTTAATAACCATATTTTACTCGGTCGCTGCGCTCATTCGTAAAAATATGTTGTTTTTACCACTCGAAAACAATATCCATATCTTCGCGCCGACTTGTCAGGGTCGACCTTTAGCAATCAGGACGACGACGGCGATAGGAAGGCAACAAACAATAGGTTTAAACAATATTTGTACGTGGGAATGCGCCAGGTTTACTACCTGGCCACCGTCGAGCAAAAAATGCAACGTGAAAAGCAAAACTTGTGGGTTTTGTGGAGAACGTGAACGTCGCGAACACATATCCCTGTTATTAGTTCGGATTTATAACTGACGGCAACAGTTCGTGCCATTCGCATTCTTTAACGCTATTAAATAATAATGGTACGCAAACAAAAGAGAACACAAGAAAGTATATTTTTAGCAGCCGTCGTCCAAGCCGTTGCCGTCTCGGCTGCTAGAGGTCGCTAGTACTCTCTCCATAACGGCTGTCTAGCCACTGGTCGAAAGACTGACCAAGTAATTTATTCGACCATACCGTTGTTCTGGCCGGTCAATTACACACTATTTCTATACCTTTTTCACTTTATTTTGGTTCCACTGAAGACTCCAAATGTTTGTACAGATATTTCAGATCTGTTTTGAGGTAAACTTGACGCGTGAACAGTCGCCATGAGTTTCAGTTGACGTTGTAATCAACAATACGTGTATTTTTCCCGACCAGCGCGACAAATGAAAAATAGAAAATCGCTCAGTTTCAAAAGGAATTTGCTATGCACGCAGATAACAGAGTTTCCCGTATGTGCATTTTATCGCAAGTTTTGATCTTACAGTCAATACTGCACAAAACCTGTATATACAAGGTTTTCTGGCGTCATGGAAAACCGGAAAGTCATGAATTTCAAAATTTCAAAATCCATGCCTGAACTAATCCTAGAAAATCAAAATTAGTCATGGAAAGTCATGGTAAAATGATATCGTCAAGTCATGGCCAACGGTTTCGTGATCCAACAATTTTAGGGACATGCATTTTCTGATTTTAGGTCACGGAAAGTTGTGTAAAAGTGTACAAATCCTGTACTGGTACGGTAATATAAAAGTAGGTTTTGCGATTTGCCGATCACTACAGTATGTTTTCTTTGTCCTTAAACAGCATCGACGGTTGAAGAAGAAAGAGATCAAAAGGAAGAAAGGAAAAGAATTTTAACAAGAAAGGTATTGGAACCATAATTTTTAAGATTACTTTGTTGCTGATCGCGTTAGCAATTGCTTGTGACTAAATTGTTTTACTGATAATTTGTAAAACTGACAAGCAGAGAATATTGCAAAAACACTGGGAAGAAGTCAATTTTGAAAGAAACTAAAAACTTGTTATTTTGGATTTTTTACTTATGCTACTGTTATCTATACTACTTTGAAAAACGCAAAATCTAGATTAGATTGGACTAGACTAGACTGGACTGGACTGGACTGGACTGGACTGGACTGGACTGGACTGGACTGGACTGGACTGGACATAGTTGATAAGACTAACTGGTTGTGAAGTTCAACAAACTTTAAAAGTAGTGCACAAAGCTGCTTTGTTTTATGTTGAACAAACCGTGACCGTGCATATTGTTTTGTTTTACGTGTGAGCCCAAATATTTCTACTGGTTAGCTATTGTACGGTCACTGAAGGCTAGCGAACAAGAGAGACAGTGAACAAAGTATAACAAAGGAATTGGCCGAATTTCATAACCAGTTCGCTCTATAACTATGGCCGGATTGGATTAGATCAGATCAGATCAGATCAGTTTGTGGCTTGCTGCAATTTACATTATTTCGTTACCAATATCGTTCCTTTGGTTGCGTTACCGGAAATATTGCGTGACAGGCAAGTGTTTTTAGCGTTACTGATCATGTGTTTTATGTTGCTAATTCCCACAGTTAAGCAGAAGGCCAACCATCCAAGAATTGAAAGAGAAAAAGATTTTGATGTTCAATGAATATGTGGAATGTATCGACACAGTAGAATATGACAGAA
This sequence comes from Parazoanthus atlanticus, assembly GCA_025448195.2. Classification (NCBI taxonomy): domain Eukaryota; kingdom Metazoa; phylum Cnidaria; class Anthozoa; order Zoantharia; family Parazoanthidae; genus Parazoanthus; species Parazoanthus atlanticus. The sequence continues at coordinate 420 of JAOEHT020067061.1, read as the reverse complement.
GGTGAGTATTTGATTAAAGTTAATTAAAAGTAACGTTTCGTTGACAGAGGGTACCATCACGAAATTAAAACAAGCGCCGAAGGAATAAGAAGGCGCGAGGTCCTGAAGGGGATCCAGAGACACCCTCCCCCGGAAACGTTTTGATTGTGAAGATCTTTTAAATGGCATTTCTCGCAGTTTGAGCAAACTTTTGGCTTTCTATACAAAGTTGAAAAACAACCGGTAAAAACGCTTTTTGCTTGTTTGTACGTAGTAATTGACAACCACCATACAATTGCGCAAGGCAAAATATGTCAGAAAACATTCCTCTTTGTAAGCTTGTAAGCCTACTTAACCCTAAAACGTTTTTCCAACCTAAAATCTGAAGCTTTGCAGCAATTAAAATGAAACTTGCAGTACCTGTAGTCCAATTAAGAACAC
>JAOEHT020066964.1:0-13624 GCA_025448195.2 Parazoanthus atlanticus | reverse complement strand
AGAAACAAAAGGGGCGGGCCATTGTTCTTCTCCGCCTCACGCCCCCCCCCGTTCTCCCCTCCTTTTAACACTGCTACACAGGCTACTTAAACAGCAGTTTCTCTTGTTTTGTTGTTTTTTGTAGATCTTCATTTCTGGTAACATCTGGCCAGTGAATTCCCATAATAAAGCGACAAACACCAGTATTCTACTTGAAAATGCTCGCTGAGTTCCCCGTTGTAGATCACTCGCATCTTTCGATTGTTATATGAAGCCTGGATGAGGGAGATGATTGTCTGTGGGATTCCGTTTTGACGGAGGATTTTCCATAGTGTAGCGTGGTCATTACTGTCAAATGCCTTCCCAAATCTATGAACGTAACATAAAATGACGCGTTCACTGTTTCATGATGATTCTAGGAGTTGCATACAAGCAAACGTTCAGTGACACATTGTATTTGACACACTATTTTTTGCTCGTACAAGCCTCGTCCACACGAGAACATTTTCTCAGACGCATTTTTAAGACAGAATTGTTTCTCAACGAGCACATTTCAAATGTGACACCTTTTCATTGCCACAAGAAAGCTAGGAAGCCAGTTTTACTGCACATGACTGTATAATGAAGAAATCTGCCACAATTTTACCATGTACAGAAGCAAGAAAATGTATTACACAAATTTGCTCGTGTGGACTACTGTAGACTGCCAGAAGCAGTAAGAACTCCCTTAACTTTGAAATGTGTGACACTTTAGCCAGCTTGCAGTAAAACTATGCTAAACTAATATTTTTAAGGCTGAGGTTGCGGCCTCGTATGCTTCAGGGTGTGAGTGATGTGGACATGGCGGTGACAGTCTTAGGGGAGAGGATAAGTATGCCACTTGGAGTGGCTCCAGTGGGACTACAACGAATGGTTAATGATGATGGGGAGCTGGCCACAGTGAGAGGTGAGTACACAATAAGCCCTAAGGGGATGGTGTGAGGTTCCCATGGGACTACAGAGAATGGCTATGATGGAAAGCTGGATACATGGAGAGGTGGGTAAACAGTAATCTCTAGGGGGATGGTGTGGAGCTCCCATGAGACTACAGAAATTCAATTCAATTCAACTTTATCTATACACAGTAAGATCCTTCAGGTAAAATACTAGCTTTAACTGTTTACATCAAGTGAATTTTCAGAAATTTATCAAACAATAGAACAAAATACTAGAATAATGCATGGTTATGGGAGCTGGCCACAGTGCGTGGCCGTGCACAGTAATCTCCACGGGGAGGGTGTTGGGCTGCGACGGGACTATGCAGTATGATCATGATGATTGAAAACTGCTTTTAGTGAGATATGGGTACAGTAAAAAGCAGTATGTACACTGACGTTGCAGTTTTTTTTATAATTGATGCATCTAACTGTAATTATAGGTCCTCTATTGATAATAGCATAGTCTACGTATGGGTTGACTGACCCGCCCAACTTAGATAAAAGTATATATCAATAACTTGAGACTCCCATGGGGGAAGAAGGTTACAGATGATTTTAGCAAGAGTTTAAAAAAAAATTAATTTTAATCTTGGTCTTTTGTAAAAAGGCTTTTGATGCGACAATGAAATGAAGATATCATTTACGATGATGAATTGAACATTTTATAATTCTACCTGAGTTTCAAAAACTTCCATTTTCTCACGCTTGCATGTAGGTAGACCTTTGTTGAAATCCATAAAAGACAGTTGTCTCAACGTTTCTAAAGCTCTTTGCAATAATCTCTTTTTCCTCTCTAGCTGCAGGGCGAGTGGGTACATGCATGATTTCTAGCATGATGTCAACGACCGTAATGGAGGACATTGCCAATGCTGCTCCAGACTGCTTGAAATGGTTCCAGTTATATCCGCTTAAAGATAACAAACTAAACAAGATACTTGTGAAGAAGGTGGAGAATCTGGGTTTCAAAGCCCTTGTGGTTACAGTAGATACGCCTGTAGCAGGAATAAGGTACATGGATAAGCAGAATAAGTTCCACTTGCCTTCACACTTACAATGTGGAACCTTTGAAGGGTTAATAGATGATTGTCCGCAAGCAACACGATTCGAGGTTGCCACCACCTTTGTTGATCCGAAGATATCTTGGTCGACCGTTGATTGGCTGAAAAGTATAACGCGACTTCCCATTTTGCTTAAGGGAATATTGACTGCTGAGGACGCGCAACTGGCCGTTGAGCACGGAGTAAATGCAATAATTGTATCCAATCACGGAGGGAGGCAGCTGGATGGAGTGCTGGCAACTGTAAGTACAATGACTTCGTTGTTGCTAGCTTTATGTTGGTGTGTCCAATTTGAATAGTTATGCCAAGAAGACTACATAATGTAGTTTCAAACCATCCTCTCAGAATTTCAAATAACTTTGGCCGACCCACTGCTAAGAGATCAAAATTTGTTGGATGTTGTGCGAACAGTGAGGCGTTAAACTAGGGCGCAACCTTGGGGCGCTATCCATTTGTCGGGTCTGCATGGCTCAAGAAAGGTCCAAGGTGTGCACGGGAGTTGTCTCTCTGCTATAACTCGCCAAATTCCCGCGCTCCACTTACTACAAGGCCTAATCCATTAACAAGGTCTTCCAGTTCCAATTGCCGGTGCGTTTCATTTAAAACCTGACCGAATGGACCTGGGCGAGATCGATAAATGGAAAGCAGCTTTGTTAAGACTTTGTATGCTCTAATTGGGATCAACTATTTTTGGTTGGTTCAATTGGTTGAGATTTTTGTGGTGTTCTGTAAAAAATACCTCCTTTTTGGTTGGTTTGGATGACTAACTTTTGAAACCAACTTGAAACTTGTAACATTTAAAAGCTTGAAAATTACCATCCATGGTTGAAAACTATTTTGTTGAAACACCTCTTCCAAAACCAAAACCTTTCAAGGTTTAAATGGTTAATTAAGATAAAACAGACTCCAAGTGTAGTACAATTTTTTATAAAAAAAAATAAAAATAACAAAGTTGGGGAGTTAGAATCGTGCTTCACTTTCACTTCACTTTAATGTATTGTGCGACCTATACAATATATGTTTGCACAGCGCATGGAAAAAAAAGAAAATTACATTTCTTTGATTGTGGCCTCAAAAGCCTCTACGTTGTTACTGTTAATCAAAGAGTTTGGGAGACTGTTCCAGAGTCTAATTGCCCTGGGCAAAAAGCTGAACTTATAGATATTTGTTCTTGCATATGGGATATTTAAGTGTTCATCGTGCATGTGATGCGACCGCCTTTGGGATTGAGAAAGACCTTCAAGAGGAAGATTTGCCAGCGGCCTGCTTTGTCGAGTTACACGGGAGCTAGTTTCTCCTTGATATTTAAAATAATTAAAGCAAGACTGAGGTACTGTGCCACATAAACACTTCTTTGCTAGTTTAAAGATGTGGTTTTCTTGGTACTGCTGCAGGAGTGTTCAACATAAGTCCTCCATAGCTTCGTCACTATTTGTGAAGTTCAGACTAGTTTAGAAGCATGGACATCGCTGTAGCTTGTCCAAGAGCCCTGTATTTCCGCTGCTGCAACATGAAAAACACCTAGCTATTTGTATTCGGTTAACTGTCTTTTTAAAGACGTGGACCTCTACACAAACAACAAAATTCTCCTGCCTTGGACTGTTTGTGACTCGAGCCAAAAGAACACATTCGGTTTTAGCCTTGTGCATGGTTAGACCATTTTGCTTCGTCCAGCATGGAAAACGTAGGTTGGTATCTATCTAAACCAGACTTTTGAGCTGAAAATTATTGAGTAACTCAAACAATATCTTTATCCAGCGTTCTCAACTGAGTTAAAGAGTACCGATTAGCTACATATTTAGCATTCCATCTATATCCCTCTCTTATGTGTCTGGCCTAAAGAGAATATGGAGGGACTGTGGAATACCTAGGTTGGTAGCTAATCCACAGCCATCTCAACTGAGTCAAAGGGTATTGAATAATGAGGTCAGCATTTATCTACACCTTCCTCAGGATTATGAATTTACTGGGATAAGTATTTTGTGGCTGTTGACAGTTCGTATGCCATCTGGAAATCCTTGATTTCCTGGGATTTGGAGAATTATATTTTAAAACCTGGAATTCCTTGAAAAATAGTCTATTTTCATATTTTTGTCAGTATTTTAATTTTCGTATTTGTGAGATGAAGGGGCTTTTAAATTACATCAAAAACACGGTTTAGCCCTTTTTAAAACTTGACCCCATTTAGAGCATACCAGGGCAAGAGCATGTTAGACTGGCTGTGCTCATGTATTAACCTGCAGTATTTTAATAGCGTTCAGATTTCTATTTCAGTGACGACCTGTTTTCCCTGCCATACGCCCCCGGCAAGACAGTGGTGATTGGAGCATCCTATGTGGCTCTGGAGTGTGCAGGGTTTCTAGCCGGCATAGGTTTTGACGTAACTGTCCTGGTGCGATCCATTTTCCTTCGAGGTTTTGACCAGGTATGACATGTTGTGAACATCTCTTCTTAGGCAGCCTCAGACACTGAGTTCTTGCACAATCGTTGAGTGTACTATTCCTTTTGCTGCAAGGTGTAGTGATAGCCCAGATGGTTATTCCAAAACTACTCAATCTGGAAGAAGCTGAATCTCCTGCATTTGTCAAATCCCAAACAAGCTCTTTACTTGTGAACTTTTGTGGTTAACTGGTAACAGCTGGTTTCTTTGGAAGACAGGAGATGCCATTTCATTGTTAGCCCTTTTGGATTGTAATTTTTTCTTAGATTTTTAGTATTAAAAGAACGAGTTAGTTGCAGTGTGTTGTGGTTTTATCCATGACAATCTCCTCGTCTCCACCTTTGATGTAAACTGTAGTCATTCCTGGACATTATCTCCTGGCTGTTCCTGCCACCGACCCTAGTAATTCCTTTTAAGTGTTCTGCAACATTTATTTAATTTTTGTCTTGTTCTCGTGTATCTGCATCTTTAGTTTTATGTATTATGTTTTTCTTTTAATGTGGGGTTGTGCCTTGCATGGGGTTTCGTGTCCCTTTCGCGCTCTGTCCCTTTTGATTTATCGTTTTATTGTAATTGTAACCAGTTTTTCCCTCTGTTCACCAGTGCCCAATAAAGTTGTTAAAAAAACAAAGCTGTTTGCATGTGCGAAACATGAATAGTGAGTCATTACTTGTTGCTAGAACTGCTGACATTTGTTTTTTTACCCAGCAAATGGCAGAACAGGTTGGAAGCGAGCTGGCTAAGCATGGGGCCAAGATTGAAAGACCCGCTGTTCCAACTAAGGTACCACATGGATAATGAACTCATGCAAAAACAATACTCTGAAAATGATGATGAGAATGAGTGATGAGAAGAGTAACATCAGCAAGTTCAAGTTTCAAGTTTCAAGTTTATTTTAAATATTATATACATTTTACAGAGCTGCACTACCCGCAAATAGCAACAATAATAATAATTATAGTCAAGATGATGATCGTGATCTATATTTGGTAGTTTTTGTTGTACTTGAAAATTAGTTCAAGCCTTAAAGTTTGAAAGTAAAGTAATTTTTGCTGGTATAAACGGCGCTTGCGCCTAATTAAGTTTTTTGAATAATAAGCTCCCCCTCCCCCATTGGTGCAGAAAAGGGAAAACATTTAACAAAGTTTGTGATTCTATAAATATTACTAAATAACGTGAAATTCCTTCCCAGAGTCCTTGCCTTTTTGCTAACTATTCTGACAGGTAAATGCTGCACTTAAACTCTACTGCAACTATATATAAGGGTGTTAAATAAGAAAACTTGAATACAAACTTAATTTTGGTCGGCTTTTTTTGTTAGAGAACGAACACTTGTTCAAGAGAACATAAACTGTCAGCAGATGGATATTTTCCTTTGCAGTCTTTATCTAGCGAGGGAGACGTCTCTCCGAGTGTTTGCATGCAAACTAAAGAGAACATAATTTGTAATAATTTGTATGGTCTCAATAAGATGTGTGTGAGGCGTTCTGCGATACTGAAGATGTTCGTATCTACAGGTTGAACTGGTTGAAGATGGTCAGCCGAGGAAGCTAAAAGTGCATTACAAGCATTTGGAGAGTGGCAAGGAAGAGGTGATAGAGTGCAACACGATTCTGTTTGCCATTGGCCGTGACCCGTGTACTCGTGGCATTGGGCTGGAAAACATCGGAGTGAAACTTAACCCCAAGTAAGGCATTCAATAGTAGCAAGTTATCATTCGTACAAATGATAGATAGAACAACCTTATGTGTCTGTCTGTCTGTCTATCTATCTATTCATCCGTCCGTCCGTCCGTCCAACTGACACGAGAAATGAGAATTTAGAATGCTAGATACACACATACTTAACCGTTTACTGAGGTCAATTTGGATCCAGAAATACTTAAACGAAAATAATATCGGAAAATGAAAGCTGTTTTTATTTCTATCTTTCGAGACACAGCTGTAAACAAATTTTTGCTAGTAATTTAAAAATGGAAGACATTAAGAATTTCTAAATAAAGTTTTTAAGTATTTGGGCAGATACTAATTTTCAAGAAAGCTTGGACGATTTCCCAAACTCTTTTGTAGCACAACTTTCTAATCAGAATACCAAATCAACCAATTATTTTCGCACAACGGTCAAGAAACCTATCAAGTACGTTAACACTTAAAGCGTTTACATGTAAATAGAAGCTTAATGTAATTTTTTGGAATACTGCGGGCTGATATCAGCAATCCGTAGTCTCACATTAAAATTTTGTGCAGGTGAATGAAGTTACCGAAGTAAATCCTTGAAGGAATTGCTGAAATCGAGAAATGTTTTTAAAGTAGTCTACCAAACATTTATCGAAAGAAAAGCATTGAATCCTGATAAAAGCCAAGAAAAATGGGCACTTGCTTGTCAAGAAGAGGAAAACACAATTATATAATGGAATAAAGCCTATATTTTACCTTTCCAGTATATGAAAGACACGAATCCACATAGTTTCCAGTTTAATTTTCATCATATTAGAATTGCAACAAATGACTTTCTCAATAAAAATTAATAGGCGATTTATCATACAAAATCTGTATAAGTTCTTACAACAGCTCTCTAACAAACTATAAATGTGGAGACTTCATAAACCAACCAATTGCTGAATAACCTTCTAACAGGAATGGTAAAGTGATGGTGAGCGAGGACGAGCAGAGTGTGACCACGCCCCACGTGTACGCCATTGGTGATATAGCAGACGGCAAGCTGGAGCTGACGCCAGTAGCTATCCAGGCCGGCAAGCTTCTTGCACAGCGGCTGTACGGTGGGAGCACTGAGCTGGTGAGCACTCACTCAGGCGTTGCCTTCCCTGGCTTAGATTGGTTCTCGTTTGAAGATTTTTCTCTCTGTGTGTAGAAGTTATGGCGTGAAATTTATAATTTGTAAGACCTTATTAGGTGATGTTGGCTGAAAGCATCTGTTTACAGTTCAGCATTGAAGAACCTAACATTGCACTGGATGAGCAAATGATCGTCAAAAGAAACTGGATTGTTTCAAAATCGTTGTCAGGACAACTTTTACCACTGAGAAATCCGCCTTGGAAGTTTGAATGATTTATAAGAAATGTATGGAATCGGATTTTTGGCAGTGTTCAAGATTTTGCTACAAATCGAAAATGCCCTACCCTTTCTTGTAAATTTGGCAAACTTTCCAATTTAGATCAGTTTCTTGGTTGGTTTTCAAAGACAATACTTCGTATGTTGGCTAGTCTTTATACGCTCTATATCTGATGGAGAGGGTTTGTTTGCCAGTCTGCTGGAAGAAAGTTCACGTTTATGTTGAGAAAATATGTGCAAATGCATACAGCGCCCAGTTATGACGTCTGTTCAGAAAATCGCCTTTAACCTTCAAGAATGCCGCATCAAAAAGTGATGTTGGAAATAAATTGTTCTTGAGAGTTTCTGCCTGCATTGTGTGCAGGCCTGCGCAGTCACGACCAGCAATGGCGCTGTGGAAGGCCGATGGCAAGAGATTGAACACGTAAAGTGAATGAGTCTTGCTTTTTAACAGAAACCGCTTATACACTGTTTTTTAGCATGATATCACTTACAAGTGTTAACTTTTGAATTCGATGTACACAGTTCACGTGTAGAATAATGACCAATAGAATATTTATATAAAAGAAATATAATTTATTCACCCTGGTTTTTTGTTATTGAACCTATAAACTGATAGTAAACTTTACTGATGGTGATCATTGTTTACAGTGCGACTACATCAATGTGCCCACGACAGTGTTCACCCCCCTGGAATATGGAGCAATCGGTTACTCCGAAGAGGCAGCAATTGAGAAGTTTGGAGAGCAAAACCTTGAGGTCTACCACACCAACATGACCCCCCTGGAATACACTGTAGCCCAAAGAGAGCCCAACTCGTGTTATGCGAAGATTATCTGTAACAAGTTGGACAATGTACGTAAGATGGGTATCCAATTCACTATTACATCAGAGTTTGTTTATTCGATTCAAACAACTCTTCACAACAGACAGAATCTAGTTTTGTACCTTGAATGAAGCAAAAACCCTTTCCTGCCTTTTGTTTTTGTTGATTTGGCTGGAATAGAACGTATCAGGCCGTTTGGCTGTACAATTTTAAGAAAAGTGTTAAGTAGTTTGAAGTTGGTTTGTTTAGTAGATATGGGGAGACAAACTGTAATCAACCCGTATTTGAAAATTCTTTTTCTGCAAGAAATTGGAGAAATAAAGATATAAAAAAGTGCACAAAATGGTGGCTGGTACGAACCCTCATTTTCGTCAAATAGTTAGGCACTTTTTTCTATTTTATTGATGTAACAGTGACAGGGGGCCGCAATTGTGCTTCAAATATTCCGTGGAGATTTTAAGAAAAGAAAAAATATAAATAATTTATCAGTGTTGTCCATTATTCCACACTTTTCCCCAGTTAGAAGTTTGTGGTCATTTGCTCCAAAATAACAAATCAGTAGCGACGTTTTGGAAATAGATTCTTGCTTATAGATCTCTTTATAATAGTTCCCTAGTGTCAGATTGCCCAAACATAGTGATGTTCTATTTTACCACTAGGAGCGCGTTGTTGGCTTCCACGTGCTGTCTCCTAATGCTGGGGAAATCACACAAGGTTATGGAGTCGCAATGAAATGTGGAGCGACAAAAGCGGACTTCGATAGGACCATTGGTATTCATCCAACAGTAACCGAGGTACTGTCTAGTATGTTGTAAATGTCGAACATTCGGAACTGCTGCATCAATCAATGTTAAAGCATCTGGGCGGATTTCTGTTGATATGATTGTTCACATTTTGCATTGCTTAACTTCAAGTAGAATGAGTCCGTAATTTTTAACGTTTTCAAAGGCAACTTACTTCAAAAATATTTAACATTTAACAATTACTAGTTGTGCAATGCTTTTTCGATCTATGGAAAGTTTGGATCAGTGTAGGTTTCTGGGCAACTACCCACCCACCCCTCCCCTAAACCTAAACCTAACCCCAACCTTGCTACTAACCCTAACCTAAGGGAGGGGTAGGTGGTTACAGTTGCCCAGAAACCTACATTGGTACGAAAGATCTTGTTTGAATCTTGAAGTTGGATAAAATTCCTGCTAATGATCCGAAATGTGTACAGTGACGTCATACCAGTTGAAATCTGCGTTACAAGTGCTTCCTAATTAGGGGATCTAAAGTCCGGCTTAGACTAGTCACGGAAACGGAAGCGGAGGCGTGAGGAGAGCTCTATGTTGCGCAAGAGCAAACTCGACGTTTAACTGCCCCAGTGAAAACCAGTAAGATGGAACCAATCACATTGCTTGTTCCCAGGCCCACAAATATAACAATCTCCTAATCTCCACCTTTGATGTAAACTGTACTTATTCCTGGACATTATCTCCTGGCTGTTCCTGCCACCGACCCTAGTCATTCCTTTAAATGTTCTGAATTTTTTTAAAATTTTGTCTTGTTCTTGTGTATTTGCGTATTTACTTTTATGTATTACGTTTTCTTTTAATATAGGGCTGCGCCTGGCATGGGATTTCGTGTCCCGTTCGCTCTTTGTCCCTTTTGGGTGTTTTATCTTTGTAATTATAACAAGCTTTTTCTTTTCCCGTTTGTTCAACAGTGCCCAATAAAGTTGTTAATATATATATATATATATAGTTTTTGAGAAATATTTGCACGCAAGCGAGTCTTATGCACTCGAAAAGAGGCCAGTTAACAAACTTTTTATGCCTCCGTGTTTACTTTCTTCAGTTGCTAATGTGAACCAGGTGTAAGACAACTTAAATTACTTCTGTTTCGTCTATTGTAGTTTTAATAACTTATTTAAAGATCAACTCCTTTATTCGACCTTTGAAAATATGCATCTTTTATCATTGCTCCCTCTAGGACTTTGTGCATCTTTGTCAGTAACACGCTTTTTGTTTTACCCAGACATTCACAACACTGGGCGTTACCAAACGATCCGGGAAGGAGACTGCCGCCGGAGGCTGCTGAGGTTAGACCCTGCTGTAAGCACTGGGGGCGTCTCGCCTACACATCCACCCCCCCCCCCCTGATCAGCGTCTCGTCCGCCGCTTGTTGCCACATATAAACATTAAGCTCGCCTTTTATCCTGATTAAGACAAGAATCGGTTTTTCGAAAACAAGTTGCTCTCGATAGATTTACGATTGGTTTCTCTTTGATGTTTAGTTTCACAGTATTGCCTGGGTTCATGCGGGTCATGGAAAACCGTGAAAAGCAATGAAATTTCATTATTTCAAAATCCAGGCCTGGAAAGCCTGGAAATTCAAAATTGGTTGTGGAATACTATATCAGTGTCTGGATGAAAATAAGTTGTTTTGTCAATTCATGGTCAACAGTTTCATTACCCTTCAATTTTCATAACATTGACAGATTTTTTGATCCCGGATTCCTTAAGTATGGTGATGGAAAGTCCTGAAAAAGTCATGAAATTTAGATTTCAGATATGCATGCGAACCAGTTGCAGAATAGGTGGCGAATTTGTTTCAGTTTCTATAATGTATCGATTAGCTAGTATTAAAACAGCTGTGTACGCACCTAGGTCAATAAGGGCTGTTGGGGACAGGGTTACTTTTTGGCGAAATTTGAATTTTTTTTAAAGTGGATTGTCATGCTGAGTATGTGAACGAATTTTAACCATATACAAACAATACATCTCGGGACAAATTGAGATAAAATTTTGGCATTTATTTATGACTTTCCTGAAGTTGTAGACTAGCTTGGCTTGAGCTACGGAGTAATGGGTTGGCAATACGTACCAGTCTTGTAGTGCTGATCAGATGTGGGGCGCCCCAGTGGACAGCAGGGTGTTCATCAATCACATGATAGGGTGTACGTCTGCCTGCAAGGGCGTCAGTGATGATGAAGTTTTCAACCTTAATTTAAGGGGAGCTTCATTTGATGAAGTACATACTGCGTGTGAAAACCTTAATCCAAATATGGAAATTTTTGTACAATATGTGTTTACGAATAAGACACGTGATAACGTTTCGTCATTGTTCACACGTTTCCATTCGATAGGTGTATTGGAAACAGGTTCAAATGAAAATGTATTTGTCTTCATTGCTGCACGATTCTGTAAAAGCAAAGCAATAAAATACGATTGTGCAATGTGTTGTCCAATGCCCTGTGTAGGAGGGTCCCGGAAATTATCTTTTTAATCCCTTAATGTACTTCCGCCCTTTTTTTGGAAACGGTAAAAACCAAGTCTGTTATTAAGATCAGTTGACTTGGATAGTGAAGTGTGAACACTCTAGCTACCGTAAAGGAACGAAGACGAAGAAAATTCAAAATCGCAAAAGATATAGCGAAAGCCGGCTCGATTACATGTACTTTTATGGTAAAAAGTAAATGTGCGGAAAACGTTTGTGTTTTCGTTACCAGTGGTCCCGTTCACACCAACACGTTCAAAACTAGCAGACGAAGGGCTAATGTTCGGAATGTTAGCCTCTCGACCAACCTTACGGCGAAAAACATAATATCAATATACAATACAATACATTTCAGGTGCTCGCTTTTCAGCAACCTGTTCACATCGAGTATATCGTTCATTGGTTGAGGGTCTTAGCCAGACCGCTATCAGCGATTCGCAAAGATTTCTGTCTGAGACATTAAGTTGCACCCTCACTCTTATCGAGAAGTGCGTGGTTATATTTGAGTCCCCCGATAGCACGTCGAGAGACTAGGGCAACGGCTTAACGTCTCTGTCCACGGACATTAACCCTTTCTGATCAAACCCATATATTTATTAGTTAACTTTGCCGTAAATTTTAGAATTGGAGAGTTAACTGCAATGTTTCAGTGTGGACGGGACCACCATCGCATGTTCACAAAAATAATTGCTAAAAGAAGGAAGCGTCTTCGTTCTTCGTAATCCGCTGCAATTTATGTCTATCGCACAATCTTGCAGGATACCACACGATAACTTGGGGATATTTTTAATAGCGTGCGGTATCTACGATCTTTTATTGTGTTGCATTGGACATTTTCGATAACTTCAATCTCGCGTGGTAAGGTATAGCATAAAATCGTGCCGAAAAGATTCGGTCCGTATTTAGAGGAGAGGAATATAATTTTCGGTTGTAAAAGTTCGGAAATCTTCATATTTGAACAGGCAGTGTCACCTACTACAATCCCATTCCTTGACGTACAGGTCAGTTTAACAGGCGGCAAACTTAGCATGGATCTCTACACCAAGCCTACAGATACGCACCAGTACCTCGACTGGACCAGCTGCCATCCTCACCATACTAAAGTGGCTATCCCATACAGTTTGACTTTGAGGCTCCGACGAATCTGTTCCAGCAGTGACTCCTTTGAGAAGAAAGCACGACAACTGGACTGAGAACCCTGCGCCTCACAATTCATTACTGCTTCAGGTGTTCCATGAAGTCGCATTGGAACGAAACGGACATAACTTATCTTGAAAAAGTTTTCGATTCAGTTTTCCATTAATTTTAGAAGACTTATGAAAAACGGTGTTTGAGATTCATGGTACAGAAGGTCGAAGGCAAACTTTTAAGACCTGAGCTGGTTTGAATGCTACTTGATACACAGGAAGAAAAGGGGTGGTTATAAACAACACTTCCTGCCAAATATTCAGATTCACTCGGGGGAGTGTGTTGGCTGCATCTGTTGCTGATATACGTTGATAGTGGAACAATTAAATTCCCCGTCCAAAGTAGCTCTATTGACTGATGACTCGAAATACTATCATTGAGAAACTGGACTCGCTGTATAGGGGCTCAACCAGCGACGTTTGCATGTAATCAGAGCAACCTCGTTCCCAAGAAACCGGATTGCGAGAGGGCCCAGGGAACGAGTTTGAAATTCAGTATCTGATCTGACTATCGGCTCAGCGGTTCGAGACTGCTTAGAAATGTGCCAGTTTGAAGGTCTATAAAAGCCTCTCACTGACATATCTACTGGTAAGTGAGACAACTGTATATGTTCTAACGTTTGGTTATCTGGAAGGATTGTTATCGGCAAAGTATTTAAAAACTTGAAATTAGAATTAAGCGACATGCAACATTTGACGTTCATCAATGTATCCAACTTTTGTTCACGCATCACGAGTCACATTGTTGTAAAGCCCTGTGTTAATAATGAACAGTATGTCACACCGACAAAGCGGGATTGGAGGACGGGGGATGGGAGCTGGGGG
>JAOEHT020066858.1:0-13626 GCA_025448195.2 Parazoanthus atlanticus | reverse complement strand
GGGGCTTATGATATTCTAATAGCAAGAAGGGGGTCAAGGAAAATTTCTGAAGTTTGGCAGGGTTATATAGCTAAAGTATGTGAAAAGGAGGGGGATCACCAAGTTTTCTTAAAACAGCTTAAGAACCTTGTTGACCCCCCTGGCATAAATAATGTACGGTCCCTTAGCAAAAAACAGTGTTTTACTTTAGTGTCTTTTTAACACTCTCACAATAACAGAAAGAGACAAACGCTGTTTTAACAGGTGTATTTTAAATCATTGACGGAAAACAATAAATAATATTTGTGCAAATGTTCAGAAAAACATACAGCTATTCAGTAAAAAATTATTTTCACCCGGTGCATTGGTGCATAACCTGGCCGAAATGAACTGTGCGTTTTCAAAACCGAAGCTGAGAAAGAATATACGTTTATGGGCAAACAAATAGTTTTAACATCAAACAAGGTCTTCTTGTGTACCAGATAGTAAATAGGGACCTTGATCAGCAAGGACTCGAACTTCAACAAAGACGGCTGCTGAATTTTTAACTTTTCGTTTTCCCCTTCCTTGTTTGTATAACTTAATCGTTTCTTTCTTGTTTTACGTGAAGGTGTGTGAATATGAAAAATCAGAAGCTTTATTTTTAAAGCTGCAAGAAGATTGAAATGATTTTATATTTTGTAGTTCACGTTCTTCATAAAACCACAAAATTGAGGTTTTCACGTTCTGTTTTCTAAAGACGACGATGGAAAGGCGGTCAGCTGGTTGTATTCTCACGTAAAGTTGTTGTGTTCTACGATAGATATCGACTTACCAGTAAAAGAAATTTGCCAGGGAGTCACTCCTACAAGCCCTGGATATTAGGAATGATGCAAGATCTGATCCCTGAAAAACAAAGAAAAACCATCAGATTGTTTGGTTACGTTTAGCCAATGGAGCTTAGGAGAAGTTAGGTTGTGTTGAGTATTGGTCAATCGCAAACACGGCCACAAATTGCCTAAACATTATTCTCTTTCGCCATTAATCAACGCCAGTGGTTTCTTACTTGGTTGGTTTACTTCAATTCACATGAATTCCTAATATTTAGTACAACAATTTTAGCCAATAACCAGCCCTTCTTGTCATATTCTTACAAAGGTAAAACTGTGACTATGACTATGACTACGACTGTGACTATGACTATGACTATAACTATGACTGTGACTATGACTATGACTATAACTATGACTACATGTGTGACTATTACCAGGACTATGAGTATGATTACGATTATGACTGTGACTGACCATGACTATGACTATGACTGAATATGACCATAATGACTTTGACTATAACTATGACTAGGATCATGACTGACTATATGTGTGAGTATGACTAGGACTATGAGTATGGCTGACTATGACTGTGACTACACTTTGACTATGATGATGATGACGATGATTACATACATGTGTGACTGTGACTATAAATATGACTAGGACTAACTATGATCGTTAAGTCTATTACTACGACTACATGTATGACTATGACTATGACTCACTATGGCTATGACTATTATTAGTAGAGGTTTATTGACGGTAACTGTTACAGTAACAGTGATTAACCATTTATAGGACTGCTTTTCTTTAATACTAACACGGCACAACAAGAAAACTACGCTTTTACGTAAAGCAAACTATGCTTCATAGAAAACATAAAAATATATTATTATCGTTCGAGGACTGTTCTTCAAAAGGAAAAATACCAACCTCATCAATAAGGGTGTCTTTACTAGGAGTCACAGCTGTCTGTAAGTCGTCCTCATTGCCTGGTAGCATCAAAACAGTAAATAAAAACCGAGATAGTGGAGGAACATACAATTTTGTTGCTCATTAGATCGTTGCCTGGTAGTATAAATACAGTAAACAACAAAATTTTGATAGTTGAAATACATGCAAAGGTCCCTTGAAACAAAAGCAAAACAACTGCGCCTCGAGCAACATAGAGGTAACTATTTTTGAGTAAAACTCGAAATATTCTAAAAAGTATTTCACATTTTGGTGCGGCAAACTCTTTTTAATATAAGGTCCTTTCACGGTAATTAATTTATGCTTCCAGGGAAGTCGTTTTTTCTTTGACCAATAACCTATGTACATTCTGTAAACAAATCGCTAAAACATGGTTAAGTTGTAAATACAACTGATGAGTAAAAATAAATCCCCATATAAGACAGAAAACCTTTTAATATGGTATTTTTATATGGTACTATATTTTACAGAATCCAACGCATTAGTCGCAACTGAATGAAGTGGTCCGCCATTCTCTGTTCAATATGGCGATTTATTAGTACGGTACACGTCATATTTAGCCAATCAAAATGCCGGGAAAAGCCATATTAACACAGAAAATGGCAGACCACATAGTAAATAAGTTTATCATGTTTTGTAATAATGCACTGAGACTGGAATAAGTTTCTAATCCAGTCAAGAAGAAATCCTGATCTCAAACGACATCAACGGGCAAGTTTGGAGTTTGACATTATATGTGCAAAGTTGCGACCTTCTAAATTTGTCTGACTTGCCGCGAACTAATGAACTTTACAAAAATATGCGTTAGCAGTCTCGCTGAACACTAGTTTCACCTTCATGAGCTCGAACCGCTCTACAAACCCTCACCACGTATGTGGTTTATTTATGCACCGTATCAAATCCGTCATACCGTTTTAACATCTTTGAAACTTTCATCATGCTCTTGCAAACTCTTGTTACACTTTTCTGTTCACTTGCTGTATTGAACAAAGAACAATTGTTGACCAACAACTGTTGTCGTCACAGCTTGTTGTCACATTGCAAACTCTCCAGACATAGAAGCAAGGCAATTTTCAGCCTTGAATAAGGTTAAACTTATCACCTGTTGATTTTTGGAGTTCGACTGCAGAATGCCCACTTGCTCTCTCATTGTCGAAACATGCGGTACTCTTGCATTGTTGAATTGAAAGTGGTGAGAAATTATATACAAACAAATACATTTTGACGCCTTTAAACAAGCTTTTCGATCAAACGTGTGCGTAAATTGACCGTACTAAAAAGATGGCGACTGGTACATTTACCCATAGTTCTTAGCACACGAAAATCCTAGTACACACAACATTGTTACCGTACAGTGACGAATATCGCAAAAGTATTGCCGACTGGCTGTGTCAGGTTTGCAAGGTATTGTGGTAAAATGTACAGCCACCATTTTTTTCGGTAGAGTCAATTGTTCTAAAGGTCACCAGACTGAATCCCGATTACTGTGAACTTTCCTCAATTACAAAAAATAACATTTTATTAATTACCGAAAACTTTTGAACGTAACAGTGAAATAGGACAATTCCGAAGAAAACGAAGTAACAACAAATTCACCTTCAAATGAATCACTTAGAGGGTGAGATCCCTCCTCGATGACAGTATGAAGTTCTTCCTCAGGTTCTGTTTTCTTATCTTCCAATTTCACCTCATCTTCCGCGCTGGCTTCATATCTCAGAGCTTGAACGAGTTGTAGAAGGTACAGCAATAAGTCCTGGACGGTTCAAAGAAAAACAGCAACAAATGGTCAGTCTTTCATGCACTAACAGGATATCTACTTGTCATTTTGCATATTTCAATAATATAAACAGACTAATATTATAATTAACCCTGTTATTAATAAATCCGTGTGTATGTGTGTGTGTGTGTACGTGTGCCTGCCTTACTGACCCAAATATCACAACTTGTAATCTTAACTAATAAATAACTCTGAACTAAGGTCGTCTAACTCAGACAAGCCCTTATGGTTTTTTTGGACGCCCTGTACCCTTATTTAAATTTAATTTTGTCAATGTAAAGATATTTATTTATACGTGCAATATGTAGCCCTCTTGTAATCTTTTTTTTGTAATATCAAGTGTATGCCAAATTAGGGTCAAATAAAGAATTGTTGTTGTTGTTGTTGTTGACAGTTTTGAGACCAAACTGGATTATATTTCACCCTGTATTTTGCCGATCCATCGTACTTCTTTCGGCAAAATTCCTTACTGGCATTGTGGTGTTTCCTTGTCTGAACTAAATTCTTTCTTCAAAATGGCCAAGCCCACGTTCCTGACGCAACAGCGCATGAACTCGAGGCACGAACAATGCTAATTTCATACCCAGACTCCACACGCAGTGAAAGGAAAGACGCGATGCTGTCGGTGAGCCCAAGTGGTGAAATCCAAATCACATGTTTTTATGAAAACAAGCTCCAAGAAGCTTTGTTTTACAGTGGATTACTTTTATGGAAAAACCGGGACATTTCAGGACGTTGCCGGGAGGCCGTGAGAAAAGTCAAAAAGCCGGGAGTCTCCCGGCAAAGTTGGCAGGTGTGCAACTAGAAATTTAGTGAGATTAATCCACTGAAGCATCGACTGCACCAAACGTTTATTAAACTGAAAAATTCCATTCAATCCGTTTTATAAATCAAGCAGCAGTTCTTCCTTGATTTTTTTCTTAAAATTTGAATAAAGATCCATTCTGATCCAGTCTAAAGGGCATGAATTAATTGTAATGATGTCCAAATGTAAAGCAATATCATTTTCTACTGCTTTGCAACTTAGTAATGGTAACGGGACTGAGTTGTGTCTAATTCGGTCTGTAATCATATGTCATTGCCGGTGGGTGATAACAAGATGGGACAACCGACGACCGCAAAGCAGGAATCTGATTTGTTTATCACGAGTATGATTACCTACAATATTGCCATGTTAATTTTTGAGAAAAAAGCATAAGAAATGGGTTTGAATAAAGACAATAAAACTCACCGTGATTCAAGAAATGGTACTACTGATTGAGGCAAAACTTGTTTGCTGTCACTTTTGAGAGATGAGTTGCTGTTGTCATGGTAATATCAACTGTTCTTACTTGTGATTGGTTCACGAGCCAAAAAGTCAGATTGTGATTGGTTTATTCAGGTGTCCAATAACAAGCTTGTAAAGTATCTGATAACAAGTTTAGTGCAATCGGACAGCTTGCAGACGTATACAAATTGGTGTGAATAATAGACGTTAACAGACCAATCAAATAACTTCAATTTGTGATAATTTATTAAACACGAGGTTCTGGTAAAAAAAGAGCACCCCCTAGGGATTGATACGTTCAGTTGACATTCAGCCTTTGTGGAGTGAACATCTCCGATTCTCTGCGTCATTGATTTCTTACTGGTTGCTTACAGCGCGAAATTCAAAATCAAATAAACTATCTGAATGCAAACTGTCAAAGTTGGAGCAGTCGATGTGGCCTAAAGTTGCAAAACACTGCTAGCAGTCATCACCCAACTACTACCCTCGTGCTATTTATTTATTTATTTCTTACAATATGAAACTACAGTCTCGAAGTTTAGCATTTTTGAAGGAGAGGACATACGCAAGCCAAGTTTGTCGTGGTTGCAAAATTGAATTTTAGATTTGGAACTTTGAGGTGAGAAAAGAGGAGGAGGGGCCTAGCATTTTATACCAAAACCTCTTGTTTAAAGGAGGCCATTAACAAGAGCACCATGCAGAAATGAAATTGTAAAGAAAACAACAAATCTGTTCTCAAAAATCGATCAATACTAAAACAGCAACTGATCAGACGGCATGATTTGTTAAGTGTGCAGTTAATTTTTTTTCAGTTAATTTTTTTCTAACTAATAGTTAATTTTTGTTTTCAGTTAATTTTTTCTAACTAGTTAATGTTTTTCTAACTGTTGGGGGTTATATTTTTCATTTTTATCTCTTAACTTTTGAATTAGTAAACTTAGTTAATCAAAACATCAAATTTTCAAACAAGATTTTATCCTACGCTTTAGTGAGGCTGCACTGCCCTATTCTGTTATGTCCGTTCAGGAATTACGTAAGTACCGCTAATTTCAATTAAGAACGTTTTCTTTACCATAACTAGTCATTTTTTTACCCACTAAGTCAGTTTTAGTGTGGACTGCTATTGTGTTAGCAGAGTGTCCAACCTACGGATCAACTGAAATCGGGATGACTTTAACGGTAGGGGAAACTTTTGGGAACGCCGAAGGCGCGAGGCTCTAGGGGGGTGTGGGGGCATGCTCCCCCCAAAAAATTTGAAATCTGGAAATATTAAAACGCCATTTAGAGCACTATCAGAACGATATTTATATCAAAAAGGTTCCGAAAATTGATCTTTGTTTTCTTCTTAACTTTGGCAAAAAAAAGCGTTTTAGGTAATAAATTTTTGTAATTATTGTCACACCCCTTCTAATGCTCACAAAATACGATACTAGTTACTTACGAGACTGTCTCAGTCTGTGAAACAGACATTCTCAGGGCGGCAAAGGGTTTTTCCGAATGTGTTTGTCACCTACCGTTTGGAAGAGAGCTACGTTAACGGTTATAGTTTCGCTGGCTGCTGCATTCTAACAATACAACCAGACGGAATATTCTCTCACACCGTCTTCATCATGTGGAGCAAACATTTGTTTACAATTTATCGAGTCAATAAAGCGGTAATGTATGCCGCCGGTGTGTGCGCGCAATTTGTTATCGTTCCCAGATTTCTCCGGGCTCGGCTTCGCTCGAAATGCTGGAAAGCGAAAAGCTACCAAGCCCTCCGAACAGGCCAGCCTTGTTCTGTGATTTTATTTTGTAGCCAGTTCTTGCATCATTCATCATGATTGCAACTCGGAAGTCATCTGGATATCCAAGTTAAGCAGTTTGTTTCATCATATGACAAATATTATGATGATTTAACGAAAATGCTCGTTGGCTGTTGGGAGCTGATCTTCAAAATTGGGATTTTTGTGTCCTGACTGAGGTCGAGCGGGGTTCGGGATTCTCAAGCAAAATCGGGACAATCCCACCTAAATCGGGACGGTTGGACACTCTGTGTTATGTTATGTTATATTATTATGGGTCCTGCCATCTAATTACACAACAACATTCCTTGTTTCAAAAATAAGCACAGATAGGTATAAATTTTCAATTGGTACTCAAAAAAAGGAAAATTACTGCAGTGTATACAATCTTGAATAGAAAATTTAATTAGTTGATTATTCTAAGCTTTTTGAAGCTGCTTTTTGAAAATAATGAACAATGAAAATGTTTATGTGGGACCTAAGTCCACTGGCATCAACAAGAAACACAAAATCAGTTCCGTAATATATATCTTTCACTGGCCTAACACACCCACATAATAAATTGGAGATTAATGTAAATATTTTCTCAGATGTGAATATGTTTGTATCTGATATAACTACTGCATTGCTGATGACAGTGCTATAATATATAATATATTACACAGAACTTCTGCTGCTTTATCATTCTATAAGAAGCCGTAATCTCTATTATATATTATAAAGTTTGCTATTTCATGGTTTGACTTTTGGGTTTGAAATATATTTATCCTTACTCTATATTAATTATGTTTGTGAATTTATTCCTCTCTAATTTTTTTTGTAGGATTTGGTATATTTGAACTCATGCAGATAGGTTATATTGACAATATGCAGCTTTTTCTATATTTTGCAAATGCAATTAGCCCAGTGAAGTTTTTTAAAGATATTAAGCTTGGTGACCTCTCCCAATTTCAATACCAACATACTTAATAAAATTATAATTCAATAGTGTTAGCAAGATCAGCCCACCTTGAGTTAATCAACAAAATTTTAAATTCTATTGCAGCACTGCTCTTTTCTAAAAAACTTTTCTTACTAATCAGCCTATACATATATTTGATTAAACAGAAGAAAAGAAAACAATTATTCAAACAACTAACAAATCTAGAAACAGGTTACTTTCTCGATTCAGTATGACCAAGCTGCAAAAAATCACCAATGGAGTATCAGAAATCCTATTTGTTTTTAAATTACTTAAGGCATTAATTAGTTATAATTACTTCCACGTCAGATCTCACATTACCAACATTTTACTGTTACCTTATATTTTACATTAAGCTCTATTTCAGACAACCTTGATCAACAGATCTGTAATTGTTTTTATTTCCAGTGGCTGCTCAAGATAGAAACAATATTTATCATTGAATATTCATGGGCATGAAACAAGATTTTTTGCCATATATATATATTAGTAATCTGTTTGTCAAATGTAAGAAGTTTATCTGATCTCATAAAACGTTTCAGTTCAAGCTGAAAAAATAGAATACTCAGTGTTCTTGCTACAACAAATACACTGTACAAATGAATATAGATCTGCCATCCCCATTACCTCACTCCCCTCTCTCAACTCCACTTTCTGCAAAGAGTTTTCTTAACCCTGTATGATTTAGGTCAAGGCATAGAAGTTATAGTACTCTTATTTACTTAACATTTATGAGTTAAAATTAACTGATGCGTACTGTAGCTAAGTTCTAAGCTATCTGTCAAGTGCTACCTAATTTTCTAAAAAATCAGATATACTGTAATTAATTATATATTCAGAAATTTCAAAAAGCTTTCAAAATAAGCTTACAGTTGAGAACACACATATTTTTCACTGTGAAACTAAGAACTGGTTTCCTTACAGCAATTCATCATATATAAAAAATAAATCTTTATCAGCATGCAGTATTTTCCTGTTATGGGTTAACAATATTAAGTAAAGGTCCCAGTAATAAAAAGGTAGGCCAGATACATGGAATGCAGAAAGGCGCTAATTGCGATATTGTTTAAACCGTTCACCCCATTGGCTAAAACATGAAAATCTACTATAACTTCATCAGCTAGCACAGTTATTTATCTCTAGTTCACTAATTCATTCCTATTTAGTAAGAACTCGTCTGAGTTCTGATCCAGCAAAAATTTCATACTGGGAACATAGAAAATTCGAAGCCTAATTTCTTTGCTTTGGAGTTTCAGGATTGGATGAATGTTGTAGCACAAAAGAAATGTTGCTTTAAAATAAAGTTTCATAACCTTTTATTTCAAAACCATGTTGTGCTTAGGTTAATGTATTTTCAATATACAAATATAAATATTCTAATGTGGGAAAAGCGAAATGCCACAGAACAATAGGTTGCCTATTTCTTATATGAGTTGTTAACTAATGAGTATATGCTTGTCAGTGAAGGAAAGCACTATGACCTAAGTGTCTTAGAAGTACAAAACAGTTAATTCAAACTGTATTCAGCTCAAGAAGCTATACACCCTATTACGGGGGACTACCTTTTACCTGCTCGATCAACGCAAAGATAGGCTGCTGTTTTTCTTTTGTGCATGTTTAAGGATCATGCATGGGCCGATGATGAGAGAGATAACCTCATGTATTCAAACAGGTTTTAAGCCAGTTTCATAGAATAGTTACCTCATAACATCTCAGTACCTATACGCAATGTGCAATTACACCAAGAGAAACCAGTTTAAAACCTGTTTCTCAAGTTTTGTTTCTGCCAAGAATCTGTCAGAAAACTTTTGCATACTCAACCGAAAAATGACAACTGATTTCAGCAGAACCTATTTTTTTTGTGTGTTGGTCGCAGTGTAGAAGTTCAAGTAATATATCTTCTGTCTTTCAAAAGTAGTTAAAGTGCAAACTGAGGACAAATCTGAGCCAGCTAGAATGATATCTGATGTTTATTAATTTATAGCTGTAAAATTCTTTAATTATCTCACTAAGCTTATAATTATCTCTGGCTTGACATAACTCATAATTTCTACTAATATTAATATTAAAATAATTTGAGAAGGATCAGATAACCAAACATGTTCACATAACCATCTTGCCAGGCAGTGGTTCAGAACAACCCTGAAGCCAAAGCCTTGAACAGATCTCTACAAACCCGTTCAACAGCAAAAAATAATGGCCACAACCTACAAGTAAAACCTGCCTATTTTGGCTGCGAGAACCATACAAATTATAAACTGCGCACAAGCAATTGATCTCCTTAATTGAAAAACAAAGCATAACCAAATGACAAACTGCTAAATTTGCTGTTCGCACAGTCATGACACGCACAGATGGTCGTGCACAGCTACTGATTGCAACTGTCAGTGGTCAATAGACACGATCAAACATCAACAATAACAATTCCTTAAAATCCACGTGCAAACCTTTATTCGATCAAAGGATATTTCAAATTACCAAATATACACACAAATAATACACTAAGTCATAACTAACTAAACATCGTGAATAATACTCACCACTGTGTCTACACTTTTCTTGTTTCGCAGATTTTGAGGAAGGCGTGTTCAACGTCCATTGAGTGTTGGCGTCCTTTGTTTCATATTTGGCTTTGTTGCATTGGCTGCTTCAGCTTTGAGCTTGTAGATCTCTAGATTAATCCGCATAAATCTCTGATAGAGAAAATAAAACGCTGTTTAGAAAGTAATTATGTAGAATGCAAAAACTTATAGATTATGTAAACGTGCTTTGCTTACCGAATAAAAGTGTGGAGTGTCAGTGTGCCTTGTTACTTGTATTCCGTTGGCGTTGCATAGTCGGGTTGGCGATCGACAAACAGGAATGTTTTCGCCCAACAGATTGATTCTCTATTTCTAACCCCATTTATCTGTTTTCAAGATCCATCATTTTTTTTTATCTTCCTAACACTATCTGTTTGTATATTCAGTCCACAATAGATCTTGAAACAGAACACTTCGGTATCGCGCGCCATCATGCCCGAATTAAGCTACCAGTCCCAGGCTTCCTCGGTTAGGAACGTATTCCGGGGGGAGAAGAGGAAACGACTTCCTCGGGAACCCAGGGCGTCGGGAGAGCAAAAGCAAGGACACACCCACTCCTCCCCCTTCCCTCCGCGTTTTTTTTCGCCTCTTCGTCTTCCCTTCCCTTCCCGACGCCCTGGGTTTCCGAGGATGAGGAAACGATAGAAGAAAAGGTAGCGAAACCTTTCCCCTTTCCTTCCCTTTCCCCCCTCACCCTAAGCTCTTTTTTGTTCCTCTTTATCTTACCCCCCTGCATATAGACGTCCTGTGTTTCCGCCCTTTCCATGATCCAGCAGTAAACAATGAAACGATTACGTGAATCAGCTTGAAACTGCCTCAATTTGCTTTGTATATACGCTGTTTGAACTTGAACTTGAATTCTTATATTCTAGGGACGGATCCAGGACTATTTTTGAAAGGACGCTGGCGAATATGAGTATCAAAATGACTATCCAGTGACAACCGGTCTCCCTATATTTATGCCTTCATTTTTATTTTGTTGTTTGCTAGGGAGGCGGGGGGAGGGGGGTCGCGAGCCACCCAAATAAGGTCAATCGAACGCATCTTTAGATTAGAAAGGCACCGTTGCAGTGTTTAAGTTTTCCTCTAGCTAAACTGAAATATTAGGTACCTTCGTTTGTCCGTATGCCAGAAAATGATACATGAATATGTGGTGGACTATTTACATGTGTGGGATAACTGAAAACTTTGACTTCCTGCAATCGAGCAGTATTGGTTCCTCGTTGGTACTTTCGCAAAGCGGTGGCATATTTATTAAAAAATGTAATCAAGCGAGCCCCCACGCTAATTTCCTGGATTCCATTTTTTGTGACGTGCCGCTGAGCTTTACTTGAACGGCTTCTTTCATTATGCCATCATGGTTACATACATACATACATACATAGTTCATTCAGACACGGTAAAATCATCAGTAATATTACAATACATAAAAGTCTATACAAAAAATTTTAAAAAATATTAAGGTATATTAACATATACTGCCCCACTGTAGCTACAGCTACATTTAAGATAATCTGTGCGTGGCATGGGCAACATAAGTTTTCGATTCGAATTTCTAAGGTTATATTCTGTATCACAAGGAAAGAACATTAATTATTTTTCTGTAAGTACACTGGAGTTTGCTGATGAAGGGATTTAAACATCGTGATAGCTTTTTGTTTTTTTCTGCGTATGTTAAGTGAGTCCCAGTGCAACTTGTCGCGTAGAGTTTCTGTACTGGTGCCATAACTGGCTTTTAGAATAACTCTTGCGCACGGTTTTGAATTTTCTGCAATTTTTCGCTCAATTTATTGCTTATTCCATCCCAAACACTACTACAGTAGTCAAAATGAGGCTGTATTAAAGCATTGTAAATTTGTATTGCTGTGGTTGCAGAAACGAAGGGTCTCACCCATCTCAGGGCACTTATCGGAAGGTATACATCGTTAGCTACTTTCGCTACTGGGATGAATAATTGTCGATAATTCCATGCAACGAAAACTGTTGTTTTCAGGTTCCTTAAAGCAAACGTTAACGTGTGGGAGAGGTAATTTGCGGTACAAAAATACAAACAGTATATACAGTATAGTTATGCTGTGTAACGTATAATGTGGAAGGCCTGACCCTAATCCACAACACACAGTTAATGTCGTATAACTTAAACATAATGATGGCAACATAAAATTACAAGATCAAAGAGCGATTCGTACAGTTCGAGGAATTACGACGTTAAATTAAGTGATTGTTTATTGGACAACGATGTAGGCAAGACAGATGAGTCCAACATTTTTATTTAAAAATCAAGTTATTAAATAACCTTTTAAAATAATTGTTTGCAAAGTAACAACCATGTAAATCTTTCATAAGCTCACTGGAAATTGAACCTGGTTATAGTACATTTTTAAAAACATGCAGTATACAGGTATAACTATCGAAGTGCATTATATCCCATTTACAGGGTGATCCAGGATACCCAGGCCCTCCCGGCCCGCCAGGGGCGAAGGTAAGAAAAGTAAACGAAAATGGGCTAAGGCTGACTTTCCACAATATTTTAAAAGTACTCTACACAAGCACAGCAAAAAGTTTGCGCTCTTTGATCCATCTGTATCTGTTTTGTAATTGGAGCGTTTGTTTATGATAAGTTTTAATCTTTCCATTCAATTAGCTGACTTTGCCGGTTAGCGTCTGCCTGTTTTGACTTGAACAAAATACAACAAACCATTTCTCAAAACTAAATACCAAACAAGCAAATGATCATCAGTTGGTTTCCTAAAATGTATGTTATTCTGCAATTGGTTTCGTTATTAAATCCTACACCAATTGTACAGAACATTTTAAGCGGAGCCAGCCACCAAGCAAATAATAAGTAAAATGAAAATATAACGGTCAACGACCCAGCTCCAACAAAACACTTTTTGATAGATAACGAACGCAAGGAAATCAAGTGTAGGCCTACAAACATAAACAAGTAACGCGAGCGCACAAACATATTTAAAAGTTACAACTGAAGTAAATTCAAACATAATAGGAAAAAGGCAACGTGCAACATACTTAGGCGAAGAATATCTGAAGGCCCTGTCACACGCTACGTTGTTATCCTTGGATTACATATTTACATACGATATGTTACGCCATGATACCGTGCGACAAAAACGTGGGTTATCGTAGCGTGTGACGGCACCTACGATAAGATACCCTACGCTTTGGCGTAGCCTTAGTGTATCGTAAGAAATCATAGGGTTTTGGACATGTTCAAACATTTTAAACCAAATTTGAGTATTGAAGGAAATCGTAGACAATTTATAGATTATCGTAATGTGTGCGCATGTGCGAATAGAGAGAAAAATGGCGTCCAAGTGGACTGAGGAAGCTGAGGACCGAATAGTTAAACCTCTCGGAGTTTCTCCCGGCGCTTAGTAGTAGTAGTAGTAGTAGCAGCAGCAGCAGCAGCAGCAGCAGCAGCAGCAGCAGCAGCAGCAGCAGCAGCAGCAGCAGCAGCAGCAGCAGCAG
>JAOEHT020066857.1:0-22145 GCA_025448195.2 Parazoanthus atlanticus | reverse complement strand
TATATTTATTAGTCACCATTCTCTCACGAACAACCGGCCGCCATCTTGAAGTGGGCGTAAAAAAAAAAATCGCCCGGGGAGGGGCCGATTCGCTGCCCCCCGCTCCCTCACCCCCCTCTAATTTTCTTATTATAAGAGCTAGCAGCATACAAACTGGCAGTGTAATTAATTAGTACATAATGCGTCTTTTGGTAATTAGTTAATTTAGTAATGACGTTATATACCGTCACAAACCCGTTATCTTGAATTTCATGGCGGTCATCCTGGATTTTTTTATGACATCAAAAAATCATATTGATTGATTTGAAAATTTGTTCAAAATGCCAGAAATGGTCTTAGATCTGCTAGTTATATCAGTTCAATGAAAAAAGCGTACTAAATTTCATTTTTTAAAAAAAGTATTATTTTTGAGAAAAGTGTCAATCATAAATGCGAATGCTATGGTAACGAAGAAGATTGATACATTAAATTGTCCGTAGTAAAATTCTAGAAAAGGTTAGAAAGTTTCATAGTGCCAGCTTTTATTGTTCCAGAGTGACATGCGCCCCTCCCCCCTCAGGCCTTCCCCCGCCCTCTCCCTCCCTTCCCGGTAAGGGTAGCGTTTGAAAGTTTCATTTAAAACCATGATGCTTTGCGGATTTCCTTGTTACCGTTTTGGTTTGTATTCTGCACTGCCTCATTTCTGTCTTTCCCTTCAGGTATTTCTGCGGATGTTTGTCAGAGCTGTTGCAACGACGGAGGAGTGAAGTCGTGAGTATATTTCACAGTGTTGAATAAAAGGGTTACTCGGTACGGGAAATTTGAAATGCGAGGATGGGGGCAGTTTCTTTTATTTAGTTTTTTTTTTTGTTTTCCTATTAATTTTACAGTTACAAAACATTTATAGCTTATATTAAAAGAAGCCGGAATAGGGGCTTCTGGCCACCCGAATTAACCATAAGGGCTAGAAATGCCAGGTGGCCAGTATTTTATTATTGCAATACTTATGGTTGGTTCACGCACAAGAAAATATAACAATTTTGAGAAACGTCGGGGAGTATAAAAATTTGTCAAAGAAGATTTGCACGATCGCTACAGGAAAAAGAAATGCTTTTACGCCTCGAAAACTTAACGAAAATATGTGGGACAAAAAAGAAATAATTGCAGCCGAAAGTTGGCCGAAGAAAGAAGATTTGAAAGCAAATCATTCTTTTCCTCTCATCATCCCTCTAAATGAAATGGTCGGCCTCTTACTCAGTTTCTAGAATTGTTTTTCGATTGAATAACCTCCTGCACCCAGTTGCCAAGCTGCAGCATCAACCATTGGAGGGCCAACAAGGAGTGGGTCCAAACTGGCCTTCCCCCAAAAAATTCTGATTTAATTTTGTTTACCTTCAAAGATATTACGTAGGTAAGTGGGGGCAGGAGAGGGCGTTTACTCTAGTATTTCCTTTAACTTTTGAGGTAAACGTTTTCTATTTATTTATTTTTATCTTCAAATGTAACAAACTAATGATGAAACTGGAAAATTTTCCTCTAATGACAGTGGTGAGAGATGGAGGGAAGTTATGTCGGGGATAATATGTATACCTGGAATAGTTTTTCATTAGTATTTTAAAAAGGGATGGCTATTGACAATATAATAGGGAGTGGGGACTTATAATTATAAGCAAGATTTTAAGGTACGTTTAGTCAGACTGTTTCTCTGCTGTTTCTCAAAAGAGTGTAAGTAGTTTCTTTTGTGGACAAGGTGCTACTTAAACGGAAAACTCCTTATCCGCCTTGTTTGAAAATTTAATTATCAACAATCATTTTTATTTTCACAAGTGTACAAAGCATACTCTCCCCTCCTCCCTGCCCTTCATGAAGTGTACACAAAATATATTAATCTTTCAACATGTTTTATCGAATTGCTAGCTAAAAAATGGATTGACATATTAAAAGTAGACTCTGGCTTGGACCCCCTTCCCTCAAAGTACGCCTTGTACATCTACATCCAGATCTGCCAGTTTACAAGCACGCCCCCTCCACGAGGTTTAAGTGCTCGGTGGGCACTCGTGTTTTACACTTGGTTGTACACTCGTGGAAATGTCGAGATTTGTAAACGATTCCTTAATCAATTTTTGTTTTCCTTTTCAGCTGCTTCGTGGGTCATGAAGTGGCTTGTTACTGCATGTAATGGCCGCTTTCAACAATCAGGACATTTTGTTTCAATTGTGTGGATGTATGATTAGTGCTTGTGAAATGTTTTCTAGTCGGTGATAATAAATCTCAGGGTTAAATAAAATGCAATTTAGTCTAATTTTTTTTTATCACAAGTAGTAACTAATATAAACATTGTTCGGAAGCTTTTGCGAATATGAATTAAAACTCGGTTCCTTAATGTTGGAAATGAATGCAATGATGAATATGTGACTATGCAGTGTACATGAAAAAGAATAATAAATCCATATTGCATTATTGTAACTTTGTTTTAACTTTTGAATGCGAAAGTATATTTTCACGTGATCGTGAATGTTGTATTAACTGTGCCAAATATGAAATAAAAAATAAAAAAGGAACATCATGTTTTACAATAGGAGGTTCGAATGACTTCATTCTTATATCATTCGTTGATATATTACCATAAATTAACATACATTAGCATAGATCCAACTTCAAACAAATAGAAGTTGGACTTGTGCAATGAAGCAAGTTGTACAGTAATGATGGACTGAACGTTACTTGAAGATTGTTATACTATGGAAGGGGGGGGGGGGGAATAAACTTTGTGTTGTAGTTAGTAAACAATATAAGGGGGATCTATTGCAAAGAAACGAGATTTTCTTGATCGAAACGACTTTTATTATGTCGAAGGTTCAGTCAAGAAAGAGAAAGTTTTTTCCCCTCTCGTTATGTGTGTGGAATCATTTCACAGTCTTGGAGCTTGTTACAGTTTAAAAAAACCTAAAGTGTTCTGCAGCAGTTTAAATTAGACTTTGCTTTCCTTGGGGTATGAAATAAACATAAATAACAAAAGAAGCCGTTATTGGCGAACTCAGAAAACAACTCCTTAAGAGCTTACTCATTTCTAAAGAGCAAACTGGCTAACTAAATAGTCGTTTCTAAAGGTATAACTATTTTATTTCAGTCGCTGGGGAATAAAATCAACATGAATCGAAAAATTAAGCGTTAGTGTTAGTGAAATCAGAGCAACGGTCCTAAAAAGGGTTTGCAAGCTTTGCCAAGGCTGACCAACTTATTTTAGCCTAATCTAAAGTTTGAAACTGGACGGCTTTTCTGTTTCCCTTAGGTACAAAAGAGCCGGCCGTTATCAGGCGAAGTGAGAATAAAGTGCACAGAAGCTCTGCCCAGAATGGACACTATATTTCGGGATTTTAAACTGTGTAGTTCAACAGTCGTTTTTTCATAGGATTTAATTCCTTGTCCATCTTAGGGTCATGAAAAGCCCGGGGGTGAGGGTGCTCATCGGTAAATTTGGAAAAATACGGCCTCGCCTTGAAATCGTACTACCCTAAACTAGCAGCTTCGTCACTCGTTCATTTGTTTTCCTTGATTCTGAGGAAAGTAAGAGACTGCTCGCAGTTTTTAGAAAACTTCAGCTTTTGCATAGACTGACCCCCTAAAAAAAATTACCGATTGACAGAGCCGCCCTGGGTTCTACTGCAGAATTCCCGCCAAGACCCAAATAAAAAACCCACAACTCTTCGCGCGCGTTTAGTAAAACAAAATGGCGGACGAAGTTGAAGAAGGCGAACAGGAG
The DNA here is from genome assembly GCA_025448195.2 of Parazoanthus atlanticus. Lineage (NCBI taxonomy): Eukaryota > Metazoa > Cnidaria > Anthozoa > Zoantharia > Parazoanthidae > Parazoanthus > Parazoanthus atlanticus. Next base: position 18,403 of record JAOEHT020066857.1, on the reverse strand, counting down.
AGTTTTACTCAAGAAGAAGATAGACAGAACAGACTTACTCAGTTTCCCCAGACTAGAGTTCGTAACATGATGAAACAAGATCCAGATTTGCAGCTTGCCAACAAGGAAGCTGTGTATGTCATCACCAAAGCGACGGTATGAAGTGCGCACTGTACTGACACAGTTTTGCTTTCTCAGTTTCTGGGTCCGTTTAAAACCCTGTTATCGCCCCCGTGTATGAATGGGTGTGTGTGTGTGTGTTTGTTTGTGTTTGTGTGTGTGTGTGTGTGTGTGTGTGTTTGTGTATGTGTGTATGTGTCTGTGTGTCTGTGTGTGTGCAGTTGTTTTGACAAACGTCTAACAACAGGAATTGCTCACTGTAACCCAAACCTGAAAAATATTTACAAGTCAAAAAGAAGCTAAATAGAACGAAGATATGAGCATGGAACCTGTAACAGCTAACACTCCAGTCCTATGCACTACCACTTCGCCAATAGCTCATTTCAGTGCTAACCAATCAGTTTTTTACTGTATATACATGTATATCCCAATTCTTATCCAAACACTTCGTTATAAACATATATATCATATGTCAAATACGTTAGTTGGGTCCTTTAATACCAGTCTCTCTTGGTAACCATGCTTTTTCAATTGTTTTATTGAATATTGACCAATAAAAAAAGTGTGCAATTCCCGACTGTATGTGTTTAGACGCTCTGGTTGTTTGGAACTATGCAATTGCTGAACAGGCTTTTCAGAGGAACAGAATAGAGATTGCTCAAAATTTAAGAACAATAATTTAAGAACAACCTAGGCTGGTAAGATTCGGAGCCATAACAAGACTCGAAGCCAACAATGTTTCAAGATGAATATTGAAATTTATTACTTAGGCCAGACCAATTAAATTTTCGGTAGCACAGATTTTTTCAAAATTTGAAGGGTCGGTCGGTCGGAAAAAAATGAAAATAAAAAAAAATCCCTATGTTTTTTCTTTGGCTGTGCCATTCTAACACATTCCTCAAAATACACCCTGTAGTATTGAAATAATAAGGTCTAGTTGTTAGGTACATGTACAAGGAATCAGAATAACCCTTTTGTATAAGTAATAAGTTGCAAACATAAAAATAATTTATTTAAAAACTGTCTTCAGCTTTTTTTGTCACCTTTCTGATGAGCTTTGATCGGTTGTTCAGTATTTTTAAAAAAATATTCACAGGACTTCGTGTATTTTATTTTTTCTGCTTTTCATCAAAATAGGGTCGATCGGATCTGTGCTACCAAAAATTAGGTTGGTCTTGCCTTAATATGAGTAATAAAATTTGTTTTCATTTGAATGTTGTTGGCATGGCTTAAACCCGAGGAGTGAGGTTGTGTTCATTTTGGTTTTTGTTTTCAAACTACAGCAATCATATCATAGAAATTAAAACAATTTAAGAGCAATTTGAGGCTGAAATGCTGGAAAAATTACCGTAAGAACAATGAGCCTCGGCCAGAAAATTTATATATCAGTATCCATGTGTAAATATAAAATCAAGATGCCTGACTCCCTCATGAAAGTCCTTCATGGTGACATTTTCATGATCAGTAATTTGATGTATTGGACCCCTTACAATATTGCCAGTTTGAAAGGTTTTGTAGAGATAACATTTGGTTCAAATAAACTACATACATGTACAGTACAGTCGTGTATCAATAGCTTCAAAATGAGACCACCAAATAGTTCAATATTCAATACTTACATTCAGTTGTGGTAAGTGAAAATAACCCCTGAAATAGATTTTTAAAAATTCCTTTTTAAATTAAAGGCTTGCTGTCAGACCAACAACAAATTAGTGGCTGGCTTTTGGAACTATCAATTAATTTACTTCTTTGGGATCCTCAAACACTCCATTATAAGGTTGAATGGCATTGGTAAACTCTTCAGATGTGTGTGAAGTTGTGTGTGGATATTGCTATTTTCTATCAATTATCCATCTTCTTGGTAATTCAAAAAAATTCCAGAGGGTCTGGGGGTGTTTGTCATATCTGGAAAATAAAACTTTAAATAAGAACTTGTATTGAAGCATTCTTATCTCCCAAAGCAAAAATGAAAATTTGTAGGCGAGACAAAATCCTTAGTTCACACCCTGCATTCTATCAAAATCTCTTTGACATATCGTGCTCAAGTATCAGATTTGTTCATTGCAATGATAGAAGAACCTTTTGGTGGCAAAATGAAGAAAATCTACATTTAAGAACAAAATGCGGTGATATAAATTCTGGATTTTGGTTGATTTGACATGGAATGAGGTGACAAATCAATTTTTTTATAATGTGAGTTAACTTACAGTAGTGCAGGCAAGCTTGTGGAACAAGTACATGTATGTAGTTTATTTGACTTTAGTGTGTTAAGGTTACTATTCTTAGTGGCTAGTTAGATTAACCAATTTAGTGATTAAATTTTGGCCAAAAAACCACTAAATTCCAGGTATGAACTCCCTAGAATTAGTATTAATTTACCCATGTTTGTCAATGTGTGTTAGGTATGTGGATTGCCTTAGTACTCAACTTACAATTATTTTCTTGGATGGCTTTTGGTGATTTTTTACTTTTTTTTGATAGATATAAAGTTTTTTAAGCTTTTGACTGTATGAAAATCACTAATTAATAAGATATTCACTAAATTATCCTTAGGTCTAAGAATAAGCTAAATTTAGTACTCACTAAGATAGTAAAGTTCTTTAAGGCTTTTTGTTGTCACTTTAGGAGCTGTTTGTTGGACAGTTTGCAAAAGAAGCATACAAATCAACAGTACAGGGGAAAAGAAAAACTATTCAAAAAAGAGATTTAGGTAAGAGTTCAAGCTCTGGTAATGATGTGGTGGTTTGTCTTGCTTATAAAGCAAAGGAAACAGTTGAACCAACCCTTTGAAGAAAAAGGATTTCCTTGCTTTTCACTTTATAAATTTATTATGTCATTCACCTGTTGCAGGTTAAGTTTCATATTTCACTACTCTCACCTTCCAAATATTTTACAATTTATTTATTTTGAAGAACTTTTCCCCTCTAGAGACTACAGGCTGGGGCATTAATAAATGTACATGTATACAATGTATTATGAAGAATTACTGAGAAGATGTATTTTCAGCCTTCTTTTTGTATTTAACTGTTTGCCATGACCTACAGCAGACAATTTTACTTGTATCATTACTGAGGGGGCCATTGGGGAGGTCTGAATATGTACTGCAACACTGCAAAAAAATAAAATACACCACATCATAAGAAACAGCAACACCATAAAAATTTACAAAATTAATAATTCGTTTCACCGAACACCGTTGGTTTAAAAACACAAACATTGCACACCGTAGTGTTTGATATCACAGCAATACTGCAATGTGGTGTGTTATTCGCCGAAATATCGCACACAAAACTGAGTAACACCACAACACCCCGAACCCCAAATGTCCTTCTCCTTACCAGAATATCAAGATGCAGTTAAATTAACAAATTTGTTCTCGGTTCCAGATCTAGCTATTACAGAAAATGATGAGATGGCATTTCTAGAAGGTGAGAAAATAATGGTCCTATTACTGGGTGTGTTGTAACTTCTTTGTGTCAAAATACAATTCATTAATATATTATGAAGTTATAAAGTTTTGAATTGATATAAGACAACAATGAAAGGAACTTTCTTTTAGAGCAAAGTTCAGATGGTTTTGAACTTTGCGACTAAATGTTTTAGATTAGAAAAGGTTTCATCTACATACTATATTCAGGGTCCCTGCAGATTCTTAGAAAGTCTACAAATGTTATTATTTTTAATTTTGATATTTTAAGACATTGAAAAGGTCTTAAAAATGTCAAAGTTGTTCATTCTGAGGTCTTAAAACGTCTTAAATTCCTCTTCAAGACAAGTGTATTTCAATCTTCTACTTGTCATATTTTGAAGTTTATTGTGTCTATTTTTCACACAAATGCTGTGTTTTCCAGTTTTTATTTGAAATACATGTTTTGGGAAAAAATAGGTCTTAAATTTTCAAAATTTGGGCCCAAAAAAGACTTTAAAAGGTCTTAAATTTCTGAGTTGCCAGCTGCAGGAACCCTGATATTACATGTATGGCAGAATACTGCCAGTTTTTGCTATGGTAGCTACTGTAGTGTTACTGCAAGTCTTTCAGTTAAATCAAATGTTATACTCCTGCTGAAAATTGTATTTCTATGGTTGCTCTATAGAGCATAAAAAACCCTATCTTTAGCATCAGAGGTATTTCCCAACAAAATGTTCTCTTTGCCATGCTAATAATTTTAACACTATGAAGAGGATGGATTCAACTTGGGACAAAATGCAATTAAATGTTAAGAACAGGATGTAATGTATTTGAGGCCTTGTAGACTGAGTTGCTATGGAAACAAAAATTACAGTGGGTTGATAAGCTGATTCAAAAATGTTATTATATATGCAATAACACTGTATGGCATGTGAGTACCTGTAAGCCTTTCATAAAGTTTAGCAGCATAACAAATGCAGTACAGCTGGAGCCACCGTGACAATGAAAAGTTTTAAGTTTCTTTACCTCACCTCTCACTTGAAATTTTGGTGAGGACAAAGCGTCCCTTGTCCTGTACAAAATACCGTAAATTAAAAGAAACTCAAGAAAAGTAAGTTGGAAAGTTGTATATTGTCAGCTGCCTTGTATTATAAAAGAGCATTTAAAAGTTATAAAAGAAAGTGAAGGATAAATCTAAATCTAAATTGAATACTATGCAATCTCCCTCCAGGGGATATGACATATAGGCATGTTTCAATCTTAATGATTATCAAAGAGAGGGTAACTCAGATATATGCTAGGATCCAATCAAAGGCAATTCATATCTTGGAGAGGAGCGTGAGCAAGTGTACAGTGTAGGTGGGCTACATTTGAGATTGCCAAACTTGTCTTGGGTTGGTCTTGTTCTCCCTCTGCCGCTGTGGTTGCTTCGTTGACCAGTCAGTTCATTAGTCTGCCATGTGATCAGGTTTGATTCCTACCTGGGGCAGTTTTAGCATATCAGAATTGCCCTCTCTGATGATGATTCAAGGATTCTGTATGGAAAGCTCACCAAATTGGGCCTTACCTGTACAGATCATATGATCCAAAAACCTTCATCTTTGTGTCTGTGTGCCACACATGTACATATCTAATAAATGCTGTCCTGTGTTTTTCTTAGGGGTTCTTGAATAAGATGAAAAGGAATCAACGTGCTACACGATGTGGAAGCTGTCACAGCTATGTACATATTTGAGTCAATATGAATTCCAACAGCGATTATCCTTCCCCCAGGCAAACCCCCAGCATTTGACTTTATAATAAGTTTTAGATCTTGTGGTGAAACGCCCTACTGTTGATGGATTCTCTGAGGATCAAATGCCCCACACCCTGGATGTACTAAATACTTGAAGAAGTATATCGCCACTACACCAAACAGACATCTAACAGCTTTGATAAACTTTTCAGCGAGATAAAATGACCTGTGACTGGAGTAATGCCGGTAGAAAATACTTCAGCATGGTACCCTTTCTAAAATAGCTTGACTTGCACCCTGTGTGCATTAACCCTTTCAGCCCCAGCCAGTTTATCAGTATGTAAATTCTCCTTACATTATCCACACAAAATATGTGGTTTAGTAGTGAGAATAAAGCAATTGATCACACACAGCAATTTATCTAAGATGAAAAACAAAATTCTTCCAACCTGTTGACAAAGAAACTATGGAGACAGTTTAGGAGAATTCAGCAGAACTTCATATGGCGTGTTTGGGGCTGAGAAGGTAAAGCGCAAACGTTTTCGGACGTTTTATTTTCGGACACTTTTTTGGCATTTCGGACAAATTTTGGACAAAAAGTTCGGTCACTTTCAAGTTATCGTAAGTTTATTATAAATTTTAACAATGTGAGTTCAACTTGACAGGAGTCTCAAAAATAGCATAATTGTGACCGCCTCTCATGAATGAGACAGCTTCAAACAGCTGAACAAAGTTAGAAAGACATGCAACAGAGTTCTTACATGTAGTCAATTTTCTTTCATTTTGTATTATCCGTACTCAATCGGAGACGAATCTTGTAACAGTGAAGTGGCTGTGCCTCTGGCAAAAAGCAAGTTAAGGTTCGTACATCACTGTAAAATTTGACGTATAAAATTTTGGACACTTTTTTTGTCCGAAAATCAACCCGTCCGAATTTTTTTGCTATTAATGTATCTGGCAAAAATTGCGTTACTCTTTCCCTTTCCCGAATCTAGCTGAGTAGCTCATTGTGATAACATTTGGATGCAATTTTTGTAAAATATTCAGAAGTCAAATGCCCGACAATCTGATACTTGATTTAGTGTCAAATTCTCCACCATGTGAAGCTTCAAAAAAGTCGAATGCCTGAGCGCTTTTCCCGCAGGGGAAAGAATGTTCTTGGATTTGATTGTTTCATTAGTGCAAGGTATCAGTATAGTAACATATTGTACCGTCGTATACATGATGGGAAGCAGTCGAGGCAGAGTACCAACTCCACAATGTCTGTTGCAACTGAAGTGGTAAACTACAATTGCAACGAGCTGGTGTAAAATGCCCCTGGCCTCGTCGGTCCAAAGAAATACAAGACAACGTAACGTGGGTGACGTGCGTGCCCGCGCGAAAACAAAATGGCGAGAAAATACAGCACGCTCAAAACACGTTTGAAGATTGCGGGAAACATGGTTCTCGAACAATTGAAGTCTGAGCATGATATGGTCTGCGGTTTGGGCTGAAGACAGACCAGTATTGAACCCGAATCGTTTCTTGCATGAATTGAGTAGCATTGCACGAAGATAGTACACCGAAAAAACTTACTTTTGTTCATTCAGTTGTCTCAAACTAGTGTCCAGTTCTAGATATTTCACTGGGCTAGAGTTGCATTAAGAAAAAATACATTCATTTGGTGCTTTAAGAATCAAGTTTGTATTTAAATGCCACTGGTGCTAAGACTGTTGTAACTAAAATGTGATATAAGCATGGTTCAACACAGTGTGTCTGCCAAGTGTTTTATTTCCACTGATGTTTACAGTACAATTAAAGATCTTCTAAAATGTTATGTATTTGGTTCTCAGTTGATGGAGAAATTTTGCAACTAATACAGTCACCTTACGGAATAAATAGTGGTAAAAATAAACAAAAGTAACTGTATATATCAGTATGTTTAGGTAATTTCCATGAGGACGGAATGTCACTCATTCCTCTGGAGGTAAACACACTCTTTAAAAGCTAAGTATTTGACGTTGCTTTTCTTGACTATGACGTCTCCAAAACTAAAACGTCCAACTTGGAAGTAAACAAGCCGCATATTTTTTTTTTGTGTGATGGACAGAGCTGGTGGAAATTCTTTTGTGGCATTCGTTTTAACCCATTTAATCTTACAGTGGCTGATTCACACGGCATCGTAAAGATGACCACGACGGCATCTATTCTTCAACTGATTTATCATCTGCGGGCTTAGTGCCTCGCTGTAGATCTGCAAACAAGAAACGCGCCCCTGAAACGGCTCAATGAGAACGTTTCTTGTGGTGTCGAGCTCGAAGCTTCCAACATCTTCTTGCGTGACGATCTTTCCATTGACCCACAGGGAACCCACACCAGACGAATAGTTATAGGAAGCACCAATGTAATGCCAGGTATGTCGAGTAAGGTTAACTCCACTGTTTTGCACTTCCTTGGCCTTTCTATCACTTCCTCTGATCGCGAGGACTAACGTTGGAACATATTTGTAAACCAGCAGCGAAACTCCCCAAGTTTGCATCGACGCGTTGCGTGACACGTAGCTAACGAGAGATGACGTGACGCCGATGCTCTCGATGTAGACCCAGATCAAAAGTGTTGTGGAGGTTTTCGTGTCCAGACCTCCGTTGTTGGGGAACTCGATATAGTCTGTTGGCGTGTCGATGAACTTGTATGAGGCGTTCGCTCCGCCGTGGGGGCCGGAGGCGAGAGGTAACGTTTTGCCCCCCACTCCTTTGGGGTTATTGTTGCCACTGATGTCCCGGAGACCGCTTTCTCCGTTAAGGGCGTACACAGCTGTAGCATTGGGGTATTCTGATAAGGTTACAAAAAGTGATATTAGAATTCCTTTGTCTGCCAAAACTTATATCGTAAAATGCAGGTTATTCGGTCTCGGCTTGTACAACTTTGTAAGGCGTTTTGTGTTGGGGTACGTACGCGATAATCTTGAAATCGTTCATACGGCACGCGACTTGGCATGTAGGATATGGTGTGACAAAAGTGGCGTTTGTCAACTTTCCAACTATTTTGGAAAGTTATCGATTTTGACAGCTTGTTCCAGTCCTGATCTCGGTATACTGCAACATTTTGCTGCGATCACTATCGTAGGAATTTAAAACATGATTCAAAAATCCTACGACAAATTGTACGACGGATACATCTGTCTTAAAAGAGTCGTACATTGTAGCATACGACGATCGTATCGTCCAAATCAGTTTTAACCAAATCATTAACGTAGCAATGAAATGACGAAAGAACTTACAATATCTCCTTGGGTGAACGATTCTAAACTTCTGGACTCTGACAAAAGTTAACTTTTGGTAGTTCCGAAATACATGGAGCCATGTTCTGTAGCTTTACAGGCAGTGTGACAGACACGCTAGGGTGGGGAATTAGTTTTAAGTGTGTCACTGTTAGCAGCACACGGCCCGAGATGACGAATGCACGCAAAAAAAGACGTCTGAGATTTGCGCGTGTTTGTTATTTCAGGCCGCGCGCCGTTAACAGTTACTAACATACTTGAAACCAAGCGAGTCTGTCTAGGTATGTTAGCATTGAAAATTCAGTGTTTGAGAAAATGACATGTTTTGACATATAGAAGGAACTTGCAACTAGACTGATAGACGTTTTGCTATCAACTTTGTACATTGACGAATTTTTTGAAAAACACATACATGTACCTGAAGGTTCATACAACAAGACGTAACTGGACGCCTTGCCATATTTGGTTGTCGCGACGCAGGTGTAGTTCCCATTGTAGTGGCTTCCACTGATGGCAGTATATCGAGAAAGCGTGACATGGCTGTTAGTGCGGGTCACGCGAGATTTGACGAGTCGGCCGTCCTTGTACCACGTGATGCTTCGGGCAACGTGTGCTGTCACGTGACACTCGATAGAAGTTTGACTCAACTTTCTTCGTATCTTCATTAGAACTCTGGGGGGAGGGTGGAACACAGATGCCGATTTATCGTTCTGGAAGAAAATACTTGGATTATGATAGTTCCTGAAATGAGTACGTAGAAGGGTGGTATCCTCCCCCCTCCCCTCCCTTCCAAGAAGAATGAGCATGCATGTATATCTACACATGTCTGCGTGTTCACAAATTCTTGTGTATAAACCGATGCGTGCTTTAGTTCTTGATTGAATAAAACTTTTTTGTGCAAATACATAGTTTTAGTTTAACGCACATCTCGATGAAATTTTAATAGATAAATCCGCGATGATTAAGATGATAAAAAAGAGAGATAGTTTTCCTCATCACAGCAAGACTTGCTATTAACGAACGTGACCCTTTTCGATTGTTTATGTTTTTTTTGGTGAGTCAAGTAGATCTTTGTTAAGTTTTCACCCTTTGGGGCAACGACCTGGCCCCTCCCTTCTTGACGTCATCACCCATTTTAGAGATCTTCAGCTCAGCTCCGTGAATTTCGTGGACCCCTCCGTAATTTTCTTCCTGTTTGTACTATAACCGCAAAGCCTGGTGGGAATGTTACGCATCACTTTTTCTACAATATTTTGATGCTAAACCTGTTGGCGTGCTTAAGACGTCATAATGACGTCACAGGAAAACGTTTTTGGTTGTGGGAGCTTTAATTTCACTCGAACACCAAATGTTTTTCACCTGTAGGGAGAAATTACGTTTTCTACTCCTCTTGGGTGACAGAAGTTATCATCCGCATCATAATCGTTCGAAAATGTAAATGATTACGTATTGATGACGTCATGATATCCAATTTTGATATTTATTCTTTCAGTAATTTGCTTGTTTGTTGAGTTATCGATGTAAATGTGTAATTATATTTATATTCAATGTCAAATTTCATCTTTGAGGTATTTTAGCCTTGTTGCCATGGTAACAAGAACAATGCTCATAACTCCTTTACCGTTCAAGTGACACATTTGAAACGTGAAACGAATATTCTCAACTTTGTAAAATTAACAATACAAATACAAGAATTTAAACAAGGGTAAAACGACTGTAAGTCATTTACAATTCATTGAATAATCAAAAATTTGCAAAAAATGTTATCGTGTCAACACATTAGCCATATGAAAATGGTTGGGTGACATAATTACGTAGTTTCGAGAAAGCATTTTGTTGATTTTACCTTAATTTGCCCATAATGTAGCACGAATTTATATTTTCAATTTTTAAAGTGTAAATTTTGTTCACGTCAACGAATCGTTTCATTTCATAACACTTAACAAAAACAAAGTCCTTTTGTACATCAAATGCCACTCCAAGATATGGTTGCCATGGCAGCCAGATTCTTCAATGTCCTACCGAAACACAATTAAATTGTTCCCCACAAAATTTTAGCAAAGATTGCTAAGCTGTATCTTTGAAATTTAAATCGTTCAGAAGTTATTGCATGAATTTAAAAATCACTCCATGAGGGGAGGGGGGCACCTTGACCAGAAAGGGTTAAATTGAATGCAAACGATCTATCACAACACATTTAGCTTGTTAACTGAGACTCCCACTTTTTGTGTGAAAACTGTCAGCTCTTCTGTCATTTTTCTGATCTGTGCAATTTTGGCATTGAATGTATGAAACTGTCTCTGCATACAGTTTCAAAACATGCACACTTTTCTTTATAAGAACAACTTTACAAGACGAGGCTCAGATCACCCAAATTTGAAGAACAATTTAAGACCAATCTGAGCCTGGGGAGACTCCGAGTCATCGTAATGTGAGACACTGAGTGCTTGTACTGTCAACCTTGCCGGCAGTCGGTCCAACACTTCAATTGGCGCCAAGTGTTACTGCGAACCTTTCACAGGCCTTAATTATTATTTCCCGCACTTAAGTTGTTTTCATTTGAATCTCGTTGCCAGGGCTTACATCTAAACGCTAGGGGCGAGGTTGTGTTCATTTCAGGATTTTTTCTAAAAATTAAAGTAATCCTATTAATTCTAGAAATAAGAACAATTTTAGAACAACTTGAGGCTGAAATGAGCCTCAGTCAAAGTATCTGGTTCTTAAAAAGAATTCAAATTGCGTGTATTAATTGACAACAAAAAAGAAAATATGAGTTTCCGATCAATGCACAGAACACAACTTTCCATGACATCAGTGATTTTCTTAAAACACCTGCTATCCACGAAGCCCCATGCATAGTCGGCTTGTCTGGATCCCTTTTTACTCTCTTGTTTGCTTCTGCTGACTTTGCCAATAAAGAAAACGAAAGAAATCTTATACCATTATAATTATTAAAAGGAATCGCAAAGCCGAAAACGCGGCTCGCTTGTGGCGGCGCAACTGAAACGATAACAAGTACTTCCATTTACCCTCCGGTGATGGAGATATCGCTTGGCAGTTTAGTGCACGAAAAATATCAAGTTATTATTATTAAACATTAGAGTAAAATTCGCTGATCACCAATTTCAATTAATCCGATGGACAGCATTTGACTCGTATATTCGTGTTTCTTTCTCAGTGTCCAAAACAATCTCGGGACCAATTGGTTTAATACGTTGGGTTATTATTATTTTTTTTTAAAGAACGTTTATTTTTGGGGAGAAGCCGAACGCTCTTAATATTTTTTTACATCGCAGCCTCAAGTGTTTTTAAAACTATTTCGCTTGATATTTTTTGGAATAGTGTTTGTATACACTCGGCAAAGGCTGTTTTTGTTCCCAACATCTAACCCAGTTCATGTATATACCAAAATGCTTTCACTGTATTTAGTAGCGGTTCTCCGTTCCATTTTCAAAATTTATAGAAATACAGTTTCCTATCAGTCACACCCTGAGGTATGTTCTTAGCATGTTTTTAAATTTTGGCATTTTCCGGCTTCAAATTTTTTTTCAAAGAAGCTCTTACAACAAAAAGAAGTGTACAGTATATATATAGAATATAATGTCAGTAGCCGAGTAAGTATATGACTTAAAAGTGGGCAATTTGTGTTTTTTTTTTGTTTCTACGATTGTTGCCTTTGTACTGCCAACTACAGATAATCTTGGTCAAGGTTCAACTCGTTCTTTTAGTTTTTGTGGGAAAGTTCAGGTTAATTATACTAAAAATTGTTGTAGTTTGAAAGAATGTTTTTTTTATGATTCTCGTCTGAGCTCGGGATTGTTCTGATGAAAGTGTTTTTATAAATTTGGGAAATTTTGAGCCTCGTTCAGTTGGTGTTCTCAGTTATAAAGTTAATTCCGTTCTGCAATTACAAGGTGAGAGAGGATGGTTCATGTGTACTAGGAATCTTTTTTTAAAAACTTAGCCGACAAATTCGGCAGAAGATTTTTGTGTGAAGCCTAAAGGACGGGAAATTGTCTATATCATATCATTTTTTTCTGTTTAATTCATAATTGAAAAAACAAATACAATTTTGATAAACAGTGGCCTCAGTGCGGAAAAAACCGTTTATCTGCATGCATGGAATTGATGCTTCTGCGGTGTCGAGCATTTTAGATAGAATCCCATCTATTTGTATCTCAATTTAATCATACAAAAATCATTTTAAATTAACGAACTACGTTTCTACGTAGTTAAGAGAAACTGCATACACACTTATAAAACGTAATGACAGATGTTTTACGGAAATGAAATAACTTAGTCGTAAGTAATGAGCTTATACGTTTTATGCATGGGAAATCATAATCGTGCTCATTTTCGCCTCAGTATTCTATTTGTATATCAAAAGTTTAAAGAAAAGCAATTTTCAGTTGCGTAAAGAGAGAAAGGAAATACCTTGTCAAACTTGGTAATTATAGGAAAAAACAGAGATGCCGATTTAAGTGGTCAGACACGATATACTTAAAAAATCAATTTGAAAAAGGATGAACGTCATATGTTTTCATCGCAGTTTACTTTTGGAAACTTCGGAAGAAAACCTCACAATGAGAATGTTAAATTAAAAAATTATCCAAAAAAAAACCCCTAAGAACTTAAAGCTCATCAATATAAATATCCAATACAAAAGTATATGGCATCTTACCTGTGGTCCGGGCCGCTTTAGTTGCTGAAAAAAGCTGCTTCGTGTATGAATGAGAGAAAGTCTTGGACTACACTGTCGTTCAATTCCATCGTTCAACTCGCATTTCGTTCTTATCAAATAGTTCTGAAAGTTGTATGAGAAACATTCTGAACTGCGAGAGCACTCCGCGACGCAAGAAAGCCAATCTATATCATGAAGTGTCTTAAAAACGTGTCCAACAATGCTTTTGTTCTGCACAGTGAAAGATCGAAAACCATTGCAACAGAGCGATTTCAGAGATATAAGAACCAAAGTTATTACAACTACTGATGGTGAATTGTAATCGCTCCTTTTCCTGCTCATCGCGAGTCGACGACAGCGGCTAACACTGAAGAATACTCAAGCACAGCGGCGGAGTTGTCTTCCTGATTCTAGAGTTTTTCTTAACCGGAGCTTATTAAATATGCATCACACTTTTCGTGCCCCTATATTTATTATTTATCAACTAATGACATAGTTAGCCGACACAGTAATCGCCAATATTTCGTCAAAAAAGACACGAGTTTTTGGTTGCAATTACCATAACAGAAGCATTAGTGAAAAAAACTCCGCTCTTTTGTCTAGCGCTATGCTTTTGAAAGCAATTATCTGGGAAAAAAATTTCCAATTCGAAGTCGATGCGTGATATAGCAAAAACAGAAAATTGTTGGACGATAGTGATCAATAGATATTTGTACCCACATAAACCAAACCGTGTTGACTTCCATTTGTTTAATTGAAATATTAATAATGGCTCAATTGGGTTCTCATTTTATCTCTCAGCAGTGTCTGTCTTTAATCATGTTTAATGATTTCATCCCATTCGGATCAACTTCATTACATTAAATTAAATTACACTAAAGATAGATTCCTTTCGAGTTCCAAAGTCGAAATTTGGTCAGTTGTCGTCTTTGTGTTAGATTTTAATGGTTTGTCTGTGGCTATACATCAGAACTTGACAATTTAAATCTCGAGCATTATGTGAGATATGACATTACATGTTTCTAGTGCGGCGTGTCAACTTTATGATTTGCAATACATTTAAATGATAAGAAGAATTATATTACTCTATTATAATTGACAAGAAGGCGAATCGTCCTACTAACTGCTTTATTCTCGTGCTCAATTGATTTATAGCACTTTTCCAGAAACAGGAACAGACCGATAATTCAGCCTCAAAGGCAAGAGACATCAACACGAGGCTCTGTGGAATTGTATATTTTATTCCCTTCTGTTGATGTTTATTGTTAATGTGTCGAGAGTGGCCAGTTGCAGTACACTAACACATGCCTTTCCTCCTGCGAGAAAAGTTCTACATCCGATTTGAAGCGCAAGTACAAGTTTGCTTTAGATTTACATTTCCAGTTTTTAACTTAATGTGATTAGTAATTTGCTGTCGAAAACTGTAGACCCGTCTGCTATTTCATGCTGTGGATCCGTCACGAATTACACTCGAGTTAACAAAGTCAACTCAAATTAACTATGACGTTTTTCATAGGAACTGCCCAATTGGGAGTTCTGGCGCAGGCGGAGTTCAGTGGTGGGTGCGTGACAAACGGTTTTAGCATTGCGTGACAAACAATTTTGGCCATCATGTCAAAGAACGCCCATTGTTATGGATGAGGCTTTGACATTGTCGGTTAAATATTTAGGTCAGTTTAGGTTTGTATGAGTCGCTCAAGTTTCTTTACACCGTCTTGTCTGACCCAGTCACATGTTATTAAATATTTCACAACAGACCTCCTGTTTCGTTAATTAGTCTTTTCGCGAAAGTTTGAATATTTATTAGTTTTCGTCTCTGATTGTGTAACGCAGTGGAATGATGATGATGAGAATAATAATACATTTGAAATGTATTATTATTATTATTATTATTACTATACAAATATATGATTTATTTATATAGCACTAAAACATTAATTGTCCTAATCAGTGCTTTACAATGTCCTACCTTCACTTCCGTAAACTGTATATTACGTAATTTTTGTTGGCTCGTTCTCGCGAGACCGTGATTGAAGTTTTAAAAGCAACAAATTGTTACGTGAAACTTTTCTCAGTCTTGTAAAATACTTTTGAGTTTGCAAATGCCCGGTTCTCTTTTGGAGCTCTGCCTTAACTACACTGAGTTAGCAGCAACTGAAGTATATAAACATGCAGTGTTACCAACAATATATAAAGAAACACCCTCTCCTTCGCAGAGGCTCCGACGCAATCGATTAATACAAGCAAAAACAACTTCCCCTCCCCCCTCCCCCCTCTCTAGCTTATGCAGAGGAGGCAAGGCAAGGCAACTTCATTTAAACACGGGTAAAAACATCAGTTTACAATACAAAAGGAAGAAAGCGTAAAAACTGTTTTACGTGTTTGCCGTGTGGGAGTTCGACGTTCTATAAAGGGTGTCGATAGATCATTTGAAACTCTTGGCTGAGCTCGGAACCCTTAGATCACGTGATACACTATTCCATAGGAATGCCCAACTGACTTTAAGTAGTCGGTCCCTGGTTTCGGTAAAGATAACTTACCTTCATGCAGAACCTCTTAAATCATAGTTTGTTTCGCGCGCAGTAAAGAGATCCCGAAGGTAGATTGGGGTAAGTCTTTACATTGTTCTAAACACTATCATTGCTTTTTGTTTAGCTCGATAGGTAGAAACATTGTCCTAGCAAAGCACATCAATGAGAGTTTGTGAGCTCAGTCGTAATAACTCTGGCAGCTCGATTTTGTAGCTTTTGTAAGTTGTGATTAGATTGCTTGTTTAGGCCATCCCAGACTAAGGAACAGTAAAAGAAAGTGGCTCAATCAAAGCCATATATATTTTCACATGCATAAGTGTCCCTATTTATGAATGACCTAATGCGTTCAAGAACGCCAATACCCGACGAGATCTTTTCTATATATTTCACTGTTGTCCAAGACAACATTCCATCTATACAGTAGCCCAGAGATTTAGTGAATTTCACTTTTCTTATTCAATTCTCAGTTTCTGTCTATATGAACGTCAATGGTACTATCCTCCCGAGTTTGTAGTTTTTGGCGTGACCCAATAACCATCAATATTAAGTTTTTCTAAAGTTTTTTTAAAAGTTTTTTTGCTTTTATATTTATTTGGGGTTTTTTTGTTCGTAGCGCAAATCAAAGCGTTTAACGGGATTTTAGCTACACTTTTTGACAGTTTCTGTGGGACACATTTAAAATATCTACACGCTTTTTTTATAAGAACCAGTAAATTTTGGCAGAGGCTGAACTGCTCTTAATTTTTGGCGACTTCAGCCTCAAATTGTTCTTAAATTGTTCATATTTCCAGATTATTCCACACACTGGATTGGATGTAGAAAACAATACAGTAATGTTGGAAACACGTGTCTCTTATTGTTTGTTCGAGCACTATGTGTTAAAATTTTAATTCACTCGACTGTGTTTGCTGAGGTGACAGGTAGAAAACTTCAATGTTGGCTAGAACGTAATCGTGAACTTTACCAATTTACCTGTGGACTTTCATTCAGTAAAATACTGAAATTATAAACTTCAGCCTGGGGGGGGGACTCCCATATGTAAAGTATACGGGGACGTGCCGCCCTTCAGGGTATTCTTTTGTCGACATTCTGATCATAAACAGGGTATATTATAATTTTTGGATTTTCGGAAGTTTACTATAAACAGGATCTAGAAATTACGTGTTCTAGCGAATAAGCATGTGAAATTTGAGCTGAACGTCACAAACAGGGTATGAATTTCCGAGAATTTTTCTCATAAACAGGCTTGAGTGTCTTGGCGGAACCCACCTACCCAAACTTAGGTTAAGTACCCCCCCTCCCGACCGGCTCGCCAATTAGAACAAAATAATCGAGAAACCGGAAGTTCTCGTTCTTCCGGTCACGTGAGTTTGTTGCTGCGGCGCTGCTCAGGAATTTGCCGAATGTGCCAATATTTGTTGTGTGTGCGGTGTCAAAAGACGCGACCTCAAGTGTTGCAGAATTAGTTGGAGTTGCACTTCTCATTACGAAGGAAAACAGCCGAACAGGAGCTCGCTGGAAGTTGATTTAGCTTCAGAAAGGTAAGTTGTTTAGTTACGTCTGACTTGGCGCCCTGCACAGACTCAAAGAGGTTGTGAGAGTCAGCAGGTTGGTTGGCGATCAAGTGTGCACGAAGTGCACACCCGGGGAATTAATTACACACTAGCTTGTTTCGAAGAAAAGAAGTGCTTTATCTGGTTTTGGATTCTTACAACAATTTCGAATTCTTAAGTTCCATTACCTTTCTTTCAGCATTATTTGTGTATTTGCTCCGTTAGCAGCTGATGAAGCGAAGAAGATTGGACTCAAATTGAATAAACGGTAAGCTAAAATATTCATACAAATCGTTCTATTCATCTAATTGTTCGATTAGATGGCAATTACGAAAATTTAAATCCAGCTTACGCGTAAGCTTGGGTTGGTCTTTTGTTTGCACACAAAGCCCAGACAAAAGCAGTTTTTAAGACTTTTAACATGCAAGGGCATTCAGTTGTTTTGCTCGTTCATCCTTGGGAGTTCCGAAACAAAACTGCACGCTACAACACTGAGTTCTTGGTTCAGATATTTGAAAGAGCACAGTTTGGACTGAATTTACTGGAAAAACCGTCTTTATGTACGTGTTATGGAGCTGATACAATTTACTGCTTCTCATAGCTACTCGTAGATCAGACGTCTGATCTTGTGCAAGTTGGAACTGAAGTAATTTTGTTTTGGGACCTTCGCAAAATTTACATAATACAGGTGTCAGGCTTTGCAAAGGTGTATACTATAATTATACTGTTAAACATAAAACATATATTTCATAGTTGATTTCTTCTGGGTTACTGGTTGGAGGGGTATAAAATATGATTGACATTTGGATACAGCTGCATCTAAATCTGTCTTGTAATAAATATACATTAATCACAGCATGTCTAATTCACGGAACCCACGGAACCGGCGGAACCTACGGAACCGCCTCTAAACTGTAGATTTTTTTGGAGAAAGAAAAATATAATTAAATTCGGCGCTTATTCTGAAAACTGTTCTGGGTACTTCTTCAGCGCAGAGAAAACATCGGAGACTGAAACATTGTACCCACCTTTTGGAGATCTCATGCATTCTTTGACTTTAGATGTGTGCTGTCGTGTCTCAAATCAGCCTGTTTTGCAATCAGAATTCTCAGTGATCATTCTACTATCAACATTTA
>JAOEHT020066757.1:0-13626 GCA_025448195.2 Parazoanthus atlanticus | reverse complement strand
CCAAGAGAAAAGGAAATTAGCCAATCAGCGCAAAGCAAGCGTCAACAACAAGACAGCTCTTCTCGCGCGCAGTCTTTCTCGACAAAAAATGGCGGAGTTTTCTCCGGAGTTTGAAATGCCATATAGTCATAGATGAAATCAGTAGCTATGCAATTAATAAGTAAGAGGACTACATGCTTGTCCAATTTTGGAAATAATTGGATTTTAAAAATTAATCTGACAGCTAAATAGGACTCGGCCTGCGGCCTCGTCCAATTTTGGCTTTCCTCGGAATTTTTTTCATCCAATTATTTCCAAATTGGACAGCATGTAGTCCTATTACATATACAAATCGCGATTAATATGAAACACGAGTTAACCCTGGAAAGCTTAAAACTTAATGCTTGGGGGCGGTTATTTTTACCCGCCATAGTTTTTCAAACGGTTGGGAACCAGCGCATGCCCTTTTTGCGTGCAATTAGTACATGATCAACTGATTAATTTCCATACAAACAATGATTAATTAATTGGCTGCTATTGCCATGGTAACAAAAGGCCGCCATCTTGAATTTTCGGCTGCCATCTTGGATTTTTGACTTCAACATTTTGATTAATTCTGAGATATAATGTTGTGAAAAATTAGAAAGGCTAAAACTATGAAATAACCAGAAGAAAAGAACAATTCGCAAGTTTGCAGTCAATTTTATCAAAAAATTGACACATTTCAAAAAATTAAATGTAGCTCTATTTATAGTCCTCACACAAAACTACATTTTTGTTGTTTGTGGCAACATAATAGCATGGTGTATTATTGGTTAAAAGTTGAACTAAGTAGAAATGATGCAACTTCTCAACATCACTTACTGGGAAAACGGTAACATATTTGAACAGCTTCCAGTGAGCTAGAAGATCGGGGAAGACGAGGATGTATTTGCACACAAGCCTTCAGTTTACATCTGCAACAATGTTTTGTTTTAAAAACCTGGACGAAAATGGAAGAGTGTATATTCAGAATACTTATGCTTGATACAACTACCAAAACAATCAAGAAGGTATTATTAGTAGGTTTCAGGATTATTTCTCCAATTTGTCTTGGTTTACTTATAGCAAGTCTTCAACGGCGAAACTGTTTTAAACACCAACATGCCATGGTCAGGTTCTTATTGTTTAAACTAAAAATTCAAAAAAACTTTGATTAAAAATTTCTCCTTTCGGTAATTTCTTGAAAATTGGGAATGCTTTGGGTTCTTCGCCTCGCCAAACAGTTGTAATCAATCCTTGAATAGTTGAATTATACGTCGCATAAAGTTCAAGTATTCCAGTTGTGTTTGTGCTGATTTTTTGGCTTTACAAGCTTCTTCTCCCAGCATACCGATTAAAAGTTTTTTCCTGTCGTTGCTAACCGTCACAAGTGAGATGTGTTTGCCTCACTACAACGTGAAAATGTTATCAAATCTATGTAGAGTGCACAAAACCTTTGTAACTTGAAAAAAATACAATGAAATAACACGCAATGGCTACAATCGAGATGACATTTTTCTTTCATAACAACTGATATCAAAGCTCAGTAAGTTTCAACTCCAGCCACATATTCTCCGGAAAAGGTTGTCTCGTACATTGTACACTCGTACACCGACACTTTGTACACGCTCAGCTGTTTAGATGAGGTCAGTAATTACCACCCGGTACACAAGAAAACTGTGTTGATGTTAAAAACTTGTTTGATTGCCCAAAGTTATACTTTCCGGCACAGAAACGTGCAATCTTCCTTCGATGACAGCCCATTCATATCCTTTTGGTCTAGGTACGCACAAATGCACCAGCAAACCCTTTCTTGAAATAACTGTATACACCAATTCAAAGTACGACAAATGGAGATGTGTTTTGATCAAGAAGGGTTGATATGGTATGTTTTTCGCCGTAAGGTTGGTTGTAAACGTTACGGCTAAAAACATACCATATCAACCCTTGTTGATCAAAACACATATTCAGCTTACTCACCAACGAGTAAGTCGTCCATTGTTTACAACAAATGTAGTTTCCAAGTTTATTCAGTATATTGTATTCTAGATGTGAGTGATTAACACCTTTTTCTTAAATTTTCTCCAAAGGTTTGTATGCCGAGTATCTAAATTAAAATAAAATAAAATAAAATTACGAAACAATCAGTTTTTTAGAAAAATTAATCGGTTTCTGTCCCCATTTAAGAATATTGAATTCTCACGAAATCTCCGCTATTGTTACTGGAAGCATAAAAGGTAAATATTATTTACTACGACAAAGAGAACTATGTCAGTAATAAAGGGAATGAATTGTTGCATTATTGCAAGTGTTTCATTATCGAAGATATTTTGAACGTTATCGAAGATATTTTCAACTCTGTCTCCTACAACTTTTTAATCTATCCTTCAGACTTATATCATCTTTAAACAGACTTTCAATTTTAACCTTTATTCGAGTAATTGTACCTAGTTCAATATATACCCCATAAATGTTTGATTTTATTTGTAGCCTTGATTTTACTTGTCAGCGAATAGAGACAAGCAAAATACGTTTAAATAATTGTTTTGTTATCATTATTATTATTATTATTAATATTATTATATTACTGTTATTACTTTTATTACTATTATCATTATTATTATTAATATTATTGTTATTATTACTATTATAATTACTATTGTTTCTGATAAACCAAGTACAAGCTCTTCCTTTAGGAGCGCGCCGCCTGAGCCGAACTCAGGTTTTATGGGCTCTCTATAGCAAAACTGTATACAAAACTGATTTCCCCAAAAGCACTCTAAAGGATTCGTACGCCATTTGGTAATTCTTGATTTCCTGAGATGTGGAAAATTTTGCACTTAAGTTCTGGAAATCTTTGAAAAACTTAAACATTGAGTGTGCTGAAGAGAAAAAAATCTTTTTTTGGCTCAACAAACTTCACCGCTGTTTTGGTTGACCAAGGAGGCTAATTTTCGAGCCCTAAGTAGCATGTTATATGTATATTTATGCGACATGCATCTCTTTTGTGTATCAAAACTCGTGAATATCACTTTTTCACGCGCTCTGATTGGCTACATAAACTCGGAATATCCATTTAGCAATTGTAGTTAGATTCATTTCCTATTTCTAAATATTTCCCTTTTCCTAGAGCTTTCTTTATTTCTTTTATTCGCTTCCTTTTCAAATATTCCCCATTTTCTCTTTCCCTTTTATTGTTTCTGGACCTCCTTAGAAAAAACACTTCTTTAAAAGAGATTCCAAGGTGAATATAATTATTGTTATACATCCCGTGCTATTCCTCTCTCGCTTCGCAGCTGTTCGGATGCTGAAATATTCTAGCGCTTACTTCATCTTACAAGTTTTATTATCTCTCTTTCTTATGCAAGGTTTATTTAGAATTGGTTACTCAGCCGTTTGTTGAGCAAAACCAAATGCATGAGTTCGATAGCTGTGAACGGACAACAACAACAACAACAACAAGAGCAATAACAACAACAACAACAACTTTAACAACAACAACAATAACTTTAACAACAACAACAACAATAACTTTAACAACAACGACAACAACTATAGCAACAACAAAACAAGTATCAAACCGTGAAACTAGATAAAACAAATTAGGTGCTAGAATAGTTTTAGGTGAAAAACTACTCTTAGTTTAACTATCTTGATTTTTGACGCTAATTTTTTAACTCAACTGATATAAAGAGAACCAATAAAGAAGGAGAACTCGTGTGATTACAGTGGCGATAAAATAGTACTTCCTTGGTAATTTGTTACAAAAAATAACTAGTCTGAACCTCATTAGGACAGAATTGTTGGGACATGTCTTCTCCACAACGTCAAACGATTTCTCCATCACTACCCTTACATGCTCAAATCAAAAACCCGATACATATATTTTGGCACAATACATAATTCTCAGTGAGAGTTCTGTGTGGTTTAGAATTGAAACGTGTTCATGACAGCGGTAAAATTTTTCTTACCTTTGTATAAAAGGCTATCCAAAGTCACGGCGTAAATTACTTAACTATGTGAATAAATAACAATTCGAGTTGAACAAACTATCACTTTTGAAATGGTGACCACCAACTGTGCTATGAACATGCACAGTTGCAAATCAATCGATAATTAATTGAATGACGGAATTAGGAAAGGGAGTGCAACCCCTCGTGCTGACAGGAAAGGGGTATAAAAGACCACCTGAGAGAAAGGGTTAAATCTACTTGTTACAAAGAGGCTTTTCTCAACACGCATAGGTAATGAAAGCCGTTGCAAGATCTTTTGTCCAGGAGATCGAGGTTCTTTTTGTCATCAGTAGTCTTTGCCACTGGAACTTTTGAAAATTTGAAGTCAAATTATTTGAAAGGCAACTTTTTCGTTACCTAAACAACCAAACTCACATGTAAATTGCATGAATCGTTATGAAAATAAATCTAAAAGTTCGGATCAAAACAGTTCACTGTCACCCTCAGCTAAGTAAGTTCCAATATTTCATTCGCAATAAGCGAGTTTACAGTGCTTAGACAAGGGAAGAAGGTGAAAAAGGTTCAAACGATTAGCTACGAAAAGCGAGAAATTCGCTACCGCAAACAAATAAGAGCAAACATGCATGTTCACTGATTGTTAGAGGGTGATTAACCTGACAAAGTCAAACCGTACGAGCTTTTGTGGACATGCGAAACCAACTGACTGCAGTGTCTTCTGCGTATGTCAATGCACCGACACGTTTTGCGCTGTTACGCAAATCTTAAACCGGTATATATTTCCATGATACATGGAAAAATTGCCAAACCAGACTGAAGCCAGACCGGTCTGAGTTGACTTTTCGAACAGGTCCCATGTTAACATGATCAGTTAAAAGGATTATACAAGACGTACCGGTCTGAGTTTCTACCGGTCTCGTGTAATCACTCTCTGCACGTGCCGTGAAAGTATGATACTCAAACAAAAACTCTAGACGTATGAAGAACTTCCCTCTCTTTATTTTGTCTTTCCCAAACTGTTGTTATTTTTGACAATTAGTAAACATGTTTAACTTTCTAAGGGACGAATTGTCGACATGTTGTTCTTTTTTGGGTCCTGGGACTACATCTTCTATTGATAAAGAAACTGGTGACATTACAGAGTCGTATATACGTCAAAATCAAACAGAACTTATCCAGTTTTTAACTTAAACTCAAAAACGTATGTTTGGTGTGTGATGCTAAGACTCTGCGATTTTGCTTTGTTAAAAGACTGTCTTGCTATAACAAAGTTACTTAGAGTGTCCTTTGTTGTTTATTGCAACGCTATCCCCTTCGCCTTCATCTGCATGTTGCACCTCACTAAACCCCTGCCCCTTTTTCATATTTCGCCATCTTGAAAGCTTTGAGGAGAAACTTTTCTCGCATGGGCAAGAATCACATCCCACGCGTGTGTCACGTGCTCGTCGTTAGTGTACTCAGAAGTGAGTGCAAACCGAAGAACAAAGCGATTGCGCACAGTGGCACTTGAGAAAACTATTTTCCCCTCGGAGTTTACGGAGTCCAGAAGAGCTTTGTTCAATTCATCTGTTCCCTGTAAAGATGAAAAATAACTATTAGCGCAGTTGGTTAGACCTCCACTGCCAAGAAAGAGTTGGTTTCAATTCCTGGTTGAATCGTTGGTTGTTCTTTATGCGACCAACTTTCGTCACACTGTCCGTGGATAGGGACATTAAGTCGCTAGTCTAGATCTCAACTTATCTAGGATATGTAAAATAATCCACACACTTCTTAAAAAGAGTAGAGTCATCATTGTGTTAATGTATTTTATATAGATATCAGATAAAGCAGGCTCACAATCTTATCTTTCCCACTGAATACAGATTTTTTAAAAATCTTATTTATTATTGTCATGTAGTCAAGCTATTGATGAATGTCTAATTACCTTCAGACGGAATGTCACTACTCCCATCGATGTTGTTTCTAGTTCAAACTGGTCGTCCTTGGATACCAAACCTCCAAACAGCTGCGCTAGTCTCACGTGCTGAAGAGTAGGGTAATAGGGTAGAGTAGGGTAACAGTGTTAAAGGGGCTGTGTCACGGCAGGTTTTAGTATTTTCATCAATATTGACGGGAAATGGTTTTGAAATTAGAAGAAATTACCTCACATACAACAAAAAGTTGAGACGGGCGAGAGAACAAAAGTAATTGCAATATTCTACATTTTGGCTAAATTTAATTTTTGTTAAGCCCAACGAGAAATCAAATTTAATTAATCATAATCCACTTCCATCCACACCATCCTGCATTTAAATTCAATATCGTTTATTCTATTCTATTTGTTTGGAACAAATTAGTCGGATAAAGCTTCTTATTTGATGAAATTTGACCTTAATTTGCAAAAAGGAGGTACTTCGAGATGTCGGTGTTTCATCGTGACACAGCTCCTTTAAGAATGTATTAATAACTATGCGAGAAGAAACATTCTTATTCTGATTGCTTGATACAGATGCAGAAAGTATAAATCGCAAGTTCTTTCTACGTTTACAAACTCAATGCGTAATGTTTGAGCCGTATCTTCCCAGCAAATTTGTAAATAATGATTGTTTGACTTTAAATAAAGGTTTTAGTTGAATACATCACCACTAACAAACGATCACTGTTAGCTTTCTACGGAAAGACATTCTAGAGAGTGCTCAAAAGAATCAGAGAGCGTCTGTTTTGACTTTCATTATTCTAACGTTTAACTTGTTCAACTGCTCAGTTTCTATAAGAATAACAAACTAAACTGGTATGGCCAGCCTTCTAGCCTAGGAATAAATATTTGGGAGACCTATTACCAAATCGCGTGGTCATAGACTTCAATGTTACGTTGCTGGTTTAGAGTCTCTTAAGAAGATCTATCGGGTGACTTCTAATATTTGCCCACACACTTAGAACGCTAACAGAACAGGGTAGTAAATCCAGTTTTATGTTCTGTCACAAGCTACGCTTTTGTTGATATATTGATACCGGGTATTTGTGCTGCTATATATATTACCCCGGCTAATAATCGGAGGCTACCTTACCTTAAGTATAACTTACTTATTGCACGTACTTTGTTCCAACCTCACCTTTCGGATGTAACTTTGTAGCCCCTCCAGGCCGTAAGAACGAATGACAAACCAAAGCCGGACTGCTCGCATAGTTCTACCAACACTTATCTCCCAATTCTGTGTATTTAAAGCAAAACAAACACACAAAAAGCAAAGATAGTTTGGCATAAACATACACGTTTCCATGACGATAGTTTCCGTTGTTTTGTTTTACTGTTACAGCCGTTTTTCTAGTTGTTTTATTGTTCTTGTTATTGCCATATAGATAATGCCACTGTTAATCTCACTGACGTTGTCATTTTAATAGTCCACTATCATAGTATTCAGGTCTTTGTCATTGTTATTATCACCGTCTACGTCACCATACCATCATCACTTCGCTAACATCAACATCATTACACTACTACTAACTAACACTTTCCTACAGGGTGATGATATCGATGATAGCGACATTAAATCATTGAATATTGAATGTTCAACTGCTACTTGTACTTCACTGTTACCACATTTCAAAGCTATTTTTCATCAATATTTTAATAGACTCAAGCTTAACTCTGATCAATTATAGACAAGAGATGAAACGTTGTTGACATTACTTTCCTCATAAAATATCGATGCAAATGACCACACGAAGTGAGCCTCATATTTTTCCATAGTGAGTCTCTGATTGGTTGTGGAGTTGAACAAATGGTTCAACAATAGATTCGACTAACCACTAGTTCTCTCTCAATATTGCACTGAGTGACATTCTCATTTCGTTTCAATTACATAAATCTTTGACACAAATAAAAATCTTCGCCTCAGAGGTGAGAGTGTTGATGATGTTACAGATACAAACACAAAGGTAACTGTAAAGGGAAATCTAAGAAATGGCTAACATTAACATTAACATTAACATTAACAATATTGATATGAAAGACACTATAGCGACTTAACAACCCAAAACGTTACGAAACTTCCGCTGTCCTTCACAACCCCAAGATGACTTTAAACCGAAAACTTTCGGATTTTCAATTTTTAAGGTTTACAGTTTAGACCCTTTTTGTTTAAATATATTTTAAACCTTAATCATTTATTTTAAGTCTTTTCATAGTTCCATATCTATATTTTAGCGACTACTATGTGAATAAAATATATATTTTAAGAACTAGAAAACATTGTCATGAAACATATATCAAGGTACTTACTATAACATCTTCGGCAAAATCCTCCCCTTTAGCTGTGGAAAAGAAAAAAATTCAAATAAAATATTTCCGCTGTAAAAATGATTACACACTTCCCTTAACAAGTCCATCTCTTACGAAGAAAACAACTTACTGTAATTAAGATAACTTCCAGTGCATCTCAACACGTTGGTCACTGAGGTTTTCTCTTTAACCCTGGAAGACAACATTTGTTGTGATAATAAAAGCAAAAAGAAATATAAGTAACAAATACATGTAGTCACAACAGCTACGAACATTACTGATAAAACCATTTTTGTGATCTTCAAGTTTACACAGCGAATACAGCACTCCGAGGTTTCATGATATTTTTGTAGTTTTCTTTTTCGTATGTAAGCATCTGCCACTCTGGAATCCCATGAAGGTAAAATTAAAAAGGGCGTTGTTTTTCACGCAACTTCTTGCTTCACTTTTTATCTCCAGTTACACATTGAGGTTTCGTCACTTACCGCCTCCGTAACGACAACATCTGTTCTGAAAACATGGGTGAATCTGCTGAACAAGAAGACTCAAACGCATGTCGCTAAGCGAGTCGTAAGAGTGGCTTTGTTCTACTGCACCTTAGTGTCTACACTTACCAAAGAGCTGAACAGTTCCAAGCAGTTAACAGCCACTTGTGCGGGTTCATGTTGAAGGATTCCGCGTACTAGAGAACAGACAAATTGGATTTTTCAGTGCGCTTTGTTGAAGGGCCTTACATTCAAACTAATATAAGTCGGAGGGGGAGGAAGGGGGGCGGGAGGGAGAGTTCGAGCGAATGGCGAAGATTTGATCTCAATTATTGTAATTTGTAATTAGCATTGATTGGTCGATAACAGAAATGTTCTAAAGAGCTGGAATAGCTTATTAGACAGTTTTTATATTTATTTAGTCACCTTTATTTCCCAGAATGCAATAATATCAACGACAAGCAACACGAAAGATAAACAAACCAATACAACACATTGGCAAATTACAGCAGGCCCATTGGAAGGAAAAATTGTTAAAACTATGAATACAATTAAAAGCCTTTAAAACAAGTCTCCTGTGTGCGGAAGAAAAAGCTAAATGCACCAATAAGAAGTAGAGAGGTAAATAGATGGCCAACTACCTCAACTCCCTCCATGAGATATCGGAACTCAGGGCAGATGAAGGCGGCACCAGCGTATGCAGCATCCACGTGCATCCAGATTTGTTCACGTTGACCTGTACAGGAAGAAAGTTTAACAAATATTAATCCTAAAACTAAAATCTGACATGGATATCATACCATTTGACAAATGAAAGGAGTTGGTAATTCCCAAGAATTCCAAATTTTTACATCACGTTTTTAATTTATTTTTCTGGAAAACAGGAGATAAGACTTACATAATGGTCCCAAAGCATCCAGTTTATCAAACGCGATGTTGTTCGTTGTTCCAAGAGTGGCACACAACTGTGAAACAAAACACCAAAAATAACAATTGAAAGTTTTCTTAAAAAACAACGAATACTTCATTAATATTTATTTTGCAATGTTGTTTGTTTCCCAAAATAATAAAAAGCGTCCATTTAGAAAAATACTATGCCAGATGTTATAGATTGAGTTACGTCATTCATAGACTGATCTTTGTGACGCCACTTGCTTTTATTTTGACATTATGAAAGACTAAATTTCGTTGGCTAATCAAGAAAGAGAACATGCTAAGAATAGTTATCAGGCCAGCCAAGCTTTACGATTAAAGTCGAAAGCTATACTGCGAGAAACCCGACCTGCGTTAGAAATGTGCGCATTGTGCGAGAAACTACAAGCAAAGGTATAACACTTTTGACTGAGTGGCTGAATTTTGCCACCTAGCATAAAATACCACACGATTGCTTAAAATATTTAGCAAACTGATCTAATTGTGGATGTCTCGCTGGTGCTTTTACTTAAAGATATAAAGGAAACTTAAGGTGGTTATCGACCATAAACTGCAAATATGAACTGAATATTCATTTCTGCAATATCTTTAATAAGGTTTTGAACTCCTTCCATAACCAGACACTAAATGGTCAGAAGAACCTTTTTATGTAATACAGTTGCCACAAAAGTTAATAATTAACTAGAATTGGCCTTTGAAAGCCGCAAAATTTGGATTTTGGGGCCTTTTGTTTAGTTTGTATGTAATGAAATTTTACCAAATTTAGTTACAACACTTCTAAAGTGAAGTAGAGTGCAACAAATAGAGGAATTTTGAGATTAATTAAATGCCATCTCATATTTCAAACGTTTGGTGTTTCCATGGCAACAGAAGCACAATTTAAAAAAATTAATTTCTGTCTATTTATTGCACAGTACTTGACTATTTTTACTAGCTGTATGAATTTCACCTGATTTTAGTGAATACATAATTTGCTATTTGTGCCCCAAAACCCTAAAACTGGAAAAGGGGTGTTTTGAGAAAATAGCACTTTTATATTCACTGAAACTATTTACACTTTTTTAGCAAAATGGAGCACTTCATGTGCTGTAAAACATTTTCAGCTAGACAGTAAGACTGCCTAGGCTACAGGATTGGTTTAAAATGAAATATATTCTCAAATGGAGTTCATTTTCTCCTGATTTGTTTGTTGCAAACCACTGTTTCACACTCAGCCTCAGCCACAAATGTAATTCCTACAGTGTTAGCAGGCTGTAAAGGTACTGTTGCCTTGCGTTTTCTCATTTGAGATGAACTCCTTTTGTTTTCAGGAAAATTTTGTGGCATTTTTGGATTTGCTTCTGTTGTTTCAACATCAAATCCTCCTGCCTCATAGCTTTTAGCTTTTTCAATTTTAGATCTCTCCTTTGCACAGCATACTTTTTTGTTACTTTCTGTGCTGCTGATTGAAGCCGTGACCGGTCTTGGAGTCGCAGGCCCCTCATGGTGTTGGAGCCCAGCTTCTGAATTCCTGCCTTTTGCATCATTGTACCTTTTGATGTTGCACCAGTGTTTAACACACCAACAGTCTGACAAACAGCAATCTGGACACGACGCTTACCACAAAATCTTGTTTTGGGGCAGAAGTTCCAAAGGTGCCCATTAACTGCCTCATTTTGATTTTGTGTGAGACCTTTCAAGCATCTGTCAAGCAGATCATCCTTGGAAAGCCTCACAAAAATTGGATGCAGCTCTTCTCTAAATGTTTCTGGCAAACGGTGGTCCTCAGAATATTTTGCAGTGTTATCGTGTTGGTCCAACACATATTGGCACCAGGAGGTAGTCCCCTGGGGACAATACTTGTGTTGTTCTTTCAAATCAATTTCTGAACTTGCTATAGAATGGTTGAAAATAGCCCAGACTGCTGTCTGCATTCCCTCTCTGTCTCCTTTATTTGCCCTAATTGCCTTTCCATAATAGCGCTGAATGTCAAGTATTCGGTCCTCTGTCAAGCGACCTTGGCCACCAACAGTTTTTCCGTCTGACAATTTTGAGCCTTTCTTTTCCTTTTTGTAGTTCCGTAGTGCAGTGCCCATTCTCTTCTGAATATGGCCCACACAATCCTCCTTGGTAATTTCGTATCTCTCATCATATTTCTCAGCCATGGCCTTTTTTACAGAAGTAAAGGAGTCGCTGTCGCCATCTCCAACATATGTTGTGTACTTTAGACCCCTTCTCTCAATGGATCGACTAAACATTTCTATTGCTGCTGCTTTCTCCATGGCACCTGATGACCCATCATGGTTGATTTGGCATCGTGGCTCATGTATCATTTTCCAGGATTTATGCTCATCTGATTCTTCATCATCTCCTTGATGTTTCTGGCACTCTCTGCAAAAGAGACACTTAACCTCGTAATCTAAAATGTCACCACTGTCCACAGAAATAACAAACACAACTCCTATTTTGGAGGTGTGACCTCGCTTTTGCCATGTGCCATCAACTGTCACGGCACAAGTTATGGCACTTTCTTCATCTTGTTCTTCCAGGTTAGGGTCTTTCAAAATCAAAAATTTCTTTAGGCGGTCTGCAGCTTCAACCATAAGCTGTTCGGCATTCTCAAAGGCAGAGTCCTCAATCTGCACAAGGTGATCTTGGTATGCATTTGATGTCACAGGAGGAGGAAGATTCAGGTCTGTGCAAAATTTCTGGAGTGATACATGGCCACCTCCTGAGGACATGGTTGCCAGAACTGAGCGGCGATTGACCTCAGCTGCCCCTCCCCCTTTACCACCAAGTTTCTGGCTGGTTGACAGGGGGTCACTTCTTGACAATGTGAGCATTTAAGAATCATTTTTTCAAACAGTCCACTTCTTTTCTTGTTCTCTTGAAACAAAAGCAGACGAGAATTTGGGTTCCGACAATTGCTACACACTGCCGCGGTCGCAATTGCCTCGCCAAGCAAAGAAAAGTCCTGAAGCTTGAAACCATGTGCTTCTTCGACTTCCGGTTGTGAAAGGCCCATTGCACGCGAGGCATTTCTGGTCAAGTAGGGCACATTTTCCTCCAGTTCAGTGAAAGATTAGTTCAAAAGTTTTTTTTCAGACTTATTCTCCCTGATTCTATCTTCTTGAGCAGGATTTGAAACCGCAGTAGCAGGATGACCGCATTCATGACTCAAGCCATTGTCACTCGAGGTCGAACCACACGCAACATTTTCTCTGGGCACTGTGGCTGAGTTTTGGCGTAATTCAGCCGGTCTTTTTCCATGAAAACTTTTTCTCTTCTTTCTCCTAGCAGATCTAAACTTTTCCCGAGGCATTTAAAGCAAGAACTTAGGAAAAACAAACATTCACAGGTAAATTTCTCCCTCACTGCAACTTACTCGAGCGAATGACACTTTATAGCGGAGCATTCCTGGGCACTAGTTAGGAATGGAAAAGGAATCCTGGAAGAAATCGAACGTCCGGACACACGGAATAACTGCTCCAAAACGATTTTGAGCAGAAAATAAATATTTTCTGTAAAAAGGCCTTAGCAACCGTTGTAAACAATGACAAAAGCCGTTGCTAAGGACCACTTTCTGTGAAAATTTACTAAATTTTGCCTTCGGAAAACTTAATGTGCAAAAATTCAAGCGGAATCGTATTTTCTTATAAATTTTCTATGAATAAAGGGACAAAAGTAAAATCTTGATCTTGACAACTGAGTTGGGAAATTTTAGGGTCGATAACCTCTTACAGAGCAGTTAGTTACTTGATAGACGGAACCCAACAAAGCGACCACAAATAGAGACCCCACAAAATTTTCGAAGAATCCTAGGTGGCAACATGTTGTGCAATGACTGTGGCCATAGCAACAGTTCTTAACTAAAATAAATTGTTGTCATGGAGAGTAATAAGCTATGCCAATGCTGCTTACAAGCCAAACGGCCAGCTTTTATGTGTAACTATTTGGAAAATCTTGGGGATCAAGTTGACCCCCCTTGTCAATTTAC
>JAOEHT020066658.1:0-13628 GCA_025448195.2 Parazoanthus atlanticus | reverse complement strand
CGCGGCCCCTGTAGAGTGGGACACACAGGTTGTGTTGGATTGACCTGAGTCCGGAATAGGAATATGTGGTGTAAAAACTTTGATCTCTTTAATCGAGCAGTACATTGTATGCTTCTTTCAAAACAAACAAAACAATCTGCATGTTTTAAGCTCATCCTATTTCGGATAATCGTTTATTGTTTTGAACTTCGAGAAGGTAGGTAAGTTAACCTTTTACTGCAAAGTCCTGCTTATATTAAAAGGTTGCTGGGAAAATCCTTTGAACTTCTATCGCCCTATTCTGCTTTACATTAATAGAATAACCATATTTCTAAAAAACAGAATTAGACTGCTCTCCTAAAAAGGCGACGTTCAACCCTATTTAAAACAAGAATGAAAGTTGTAGAAATTTAAAGGTTTCATAAATACATAAATTATAATGGAGCTTAACGGCCTGTTAGTGTTATTCCTTCGACGGGAAGCATTGACTTGTTATAAAGACAAACTCTGGTCATCACGCCACCTGCACTGCACTGACTTGGTGGCAATTTACTGATTAAAAAACCTATATTTATTATATTTCAGTAAGGAATTAGTTCGGTACTTGCGAACCGCTGAATTTCTTGACGTCAAATAGGTTAGAAACTCTTTATCCTTAGAAACAGGTTCGTTCAGGCAGTCGATGACATCAGTTATATCTAGTATATTTACGGAAAGAAAGTCAAATTTGAACCTCTGATCTCCTTATCACATAGGTTATAAATAGCGCTGTTATGCTGTTGTTCCATGGAAACACAGATTTGTTGTGAAAGCAAAAATTTGTTGTCAGATTATAGTACAGAAAAATTTAAAGCTTATATTGAATATATTTACGGTACGAAAGTCAAGCATATTTAAAATCTCTGAACTTCTTGACATAATAATAATAATAATAATAATAATAATAATAATGATAATGATAATGATAATGATAATGATAATGATAATGATAATAATAATAATAGGGTATAGGCTTTATAAATACCTTGCATTGTTAAAACCTTTATTCCGTGGAAACAAGGATTTGTTATAAACACAAACTCTGGTTGTTAGGTCAAGTCAATAACAGATTATCGATTGTAAAAGTTAAACTTATATTTAGCATATTTACGGTACGAAAGTCAAGCCTATTTGCGAACCGCTGAGCTTCTTGATTAAGCTTAAAATAGTCTTCGCGGAATACCCTGTAATCACCTCTTCTTCCTTAGAAACGTGAAGGTTTGCAGTAAACATTTCTACCATTGTCACCCTTACGTCCGTGTCGTTAGATTCTGGAAACTGCAACTCGAGTAGTGTGGCTCCAAATGCAATCCAATTACCACCCCACAAAGTTTTGCGGTAAAACGGAAAAGGGAAGTGAAAAGAAAACTAGCTAAAAACTGCGTTTGTATACTGTGACGGCTGAAGATTTTCCGATCTGGTAGTTTGATGCTGGTAAATCCCAAAACTGGACTGAAAAACTGTAGGACTCAAAGGTGGTCGATATCGAATATTACGAATTCTTTTATCATGACCAATACTCTAGAATAGTTTATAAGTATTTATAACATATAATCCGCGTATTATAAAATTTGTGGTTAGATCTGCACTGCAAAGTTTCTCACCGCGATTTTATCGGTTTCTTTCGGGTATTGATGAAGATCATGCAGGTGTTCCGTATTTTTCTCGGGGTGGTCAGATTTCCTCTTCGATCGGTTGAGTTTTCGGTTGGTGCTTGATTGCCTGTTAATTTGTTTGAAA
This sequence comes from Parazoanthus atlanticus, assembly GCA_025448195.2. Taxonomy (NCBI): domain Eukaryota; kingdom Metazoa; phylum Cnidaria; class Anthozoa; order Zoantharia; family Parazoanthidae; genus Parazoanthus; species Parazoanthus atlanticus. Next base: position 11,870 of record JAOEHT020066658.1, on the reverse strand, counting down.
TGCAGTTTTATGAATTGAGTCACCTTCATATCTATTAATTTTGAGTAGGGTCATGCCACAGTATACTGATCTTAAATCCTAAGGTATCAAATGAGAAAATAATTCGATTTTGCGACCTTTGAGAACTGTTTCCAAATACTTGAAGACTCAAAGCGGTAAAGGGATAAAATATGCCTTTCTCTTCAGCCTGCAGTTCACTGCAACGTAGCACGCAGAAATAAAAATAACAAACAATCTAAAAATCTTAATCTGTACACGTCAATGAAACTCATTCCATGCCAACGATGGCATAAATCTAACCAACTAAGAAATATTTAACACAAATGATTCTATCCATATATTTTCAAAATATGTTATTCAATCCATTAACTATATATTGTCAGCGCTTCTTCAGTTCAATCATTAATCTTTAAAACCTGGTTTTAAAGCCCATATCTTTTCTCCAACAAACCTTATTATTACTATTACTATTGAATATTTAGCTTTTGTTTTCAGTCGCACCTGGCTGCTAAGAATGAGATCTTATTAAACGATAGTATCTTGATAGCAGACTTTAAAACGTCAGATTAGACAATTCTCTGTCAGTATGCTGCAATAGTATGATAATTATATTCAAATCAAAGGGTTTTAAAACTTGGTCACTGCTATTCACAGTGAAAATCATTTTAACGTCTTTGCACCACAAAAGTAAAGCTAAGCTCAAGGGGGCTTTTCCAAACTACTGGAAAATCATGCAGGGAGTAGTCTCAGTAATTTAGTATAACAGCCCCAAATTAAGTTTGCCAAATCCAATTTCCAAACAACTATAAGTTTTTCAAATATCATGTGTAATAAATAAACGCATTGCACTTTCACTTTTCTCTCTCAGTTTTCAATTTGTCTCCATATTTTAAGACGCCAGAACTGGAGTCGAAGTTTCACTTTCAAACATTATATGCATGTTAAAAGACAGAGTTTACAAAAAGAAAGTGTTGTCAATAAAGCATAGATTGTCAGGAACTTATTTGAATACTTGCTTACATAACATTGCACTGGATTGAGAATATACTTAATTCAGCTCTGTTCCATATGGTGAAGTAACACCCAAAATGTTGTCTAATTCAGTAAAAATGCTGATTCAGTTGGAGGTTTTCTTTCTAACCCAGGGTCTGAGCCAGAGATATGTCATGAACTCCAGCAATAATCAGTGTGATCTCGTTAGCTTGAGAGAGATCACAAATCACTAAAACCACAAGTACGTAATTTAAAATAGTGGAAATGGCTTCTGGTGGCTTCCATGCAATCGCTGGCCTGATGTACAGTACACAATGCCGTTTTAACGCGTTTTCACTCAAACATGCCGCCAAACACCTACAGGAAACTTCAGTGAGGAAACTTCAATACTTACTCTTTAAATATTGCAGTAAGCTGAAGCCAAAAAAGACTGATCCAAAAAATAAATTTAAGAAATAGGAACTGTCACTGACTGAAACTCCTAAATACTATAACATGTATCGATTTATGGGAAGCTACTTGCAGAAACAAAGGATATGGACTATTATTTTCTTAAAGAGGTTGGTCAAGAGGCGATGAGATTTATTCAGGGCAAATATTTGTATATTGTAAGCGTGTTTGCGTGAACTCACGTGTCTAGGTTTCAGGTCGATAAATGTATAAAAAAAACCGTCATCGTCTTAAAAATCTAGAACAGACGAGGTAGACTTGTCGAAATCGATAATCTGCACAACCCGAAAAGGATTATCTGCATAACCTGTTCAGGGACTGCGCAACTACTTTGAGATTGGAGGCAAGGATGGGGGATGGGGGGGCTTTTTAGTGACTCGAAGTTGGGGGACTGAAGTCTGACGCTGAAGAAACCTTTTCTCGGTAACTCTTTAGTTTTATCGAGACAGGTTAAAATATAATGATAGCATGGCAGTCGTGCAACATCAGTTAAGTTTTCAATAAACCTTTCAAAGTACTAAAGCGATTTCAAGAATCAATTGAATGGACTTTCTTTCTATCTTTCTTTTTCTGTCACATCTACACGAACATTAAGTTATGTGCACGAATGAAACGATCGTTTGTGCAATTATTTTGGATAGATCTGTGGGTTCTTTTTAGGTATACAGCCTTCTTTCTTTGCGGTTTATCTTATTCTTAAGAGGCATCTTTTGACACCCCCGCATTTGGAGATTTCGTAAGTTCTTTAGTTAGGGGAATAAAAACGTGATTAGAATTTTGAGTTTTAAAATGTTATGTCTTTGGGTCTACAATGAATTATATGAATGTGGGTTTGCATGGCATTTTATTAAAACTAATGACCCGTAGCTCCGACTCCGTTTTTCAATCAACTAAACCACGAGCCACACCCAATGCTCGTGGCTAGGCACACTTGCGGACTGCCAATTTTCAATTTGCCTTATCTTTATCAAATAAACGTCTCCCAGTCGCGCGTAGAACTTTAAATTCGAGAGTATTATTTGTTTGTGTGGTTCATAAAGAGCTCCAGGTGTCTTCTGGAGATGGTAATCACAACTAATTTCTAAACAGACCACCATGATAAAAGGGCGCTGATCCTTTTGATACAAACTTCTGCATTTATTATGTTAACAATGATATTGAAAAATATATTTATCATGTGTATACGCTCTGACGCAAGTACTTATTGGATTTTTAACCAGATCCGTTCTCACAGAACTAAATTTAATCACTGAAGTAGAGCGGTTTCCTTCAACCCTTTATGATTTTAAAAAGTTTGAGCTTCAATAAAGTTTAATAGTAATTGTCAAACATTTACATATACATTCTAGTCCTCGCATAGTCGATCGACTTTACACGTTAACTACAAAATTCAACAAAACTTACATTTCCCAGAGGTTGGACATTCCTTGAAAAGCATTTGGTTGCAAACTGGAAATTTTGTTCCGCGTTAGAACTCTGGAAAAGATACATATATGTCACTGTTATAATATAAAAGCCGCAGAGTTCAGCGAGTGAATTCCAGGTTCTTAATATCAATTCTGCACGATATTTTAAACGAGTCCTCAATTTCACGCTTCCAATATTGATTAAGGCTTCTATAGCGGTAGAGGAAGAATATGAAGTAAAGAATTCAAGCGACAAATATAGCCTGTTGTGAGACTAAGAACTTGTAGTTATACAGCTTTCTGTTTAGACTCAATAATAATATTTGATAAAACAGAAGGAACAAGAGCCAAGCTCTTTGTTTGTTATTATTGTTTTAGATATTGTTCATTCGCGTACAAAAGGTTTGTCTTCAGTCCGGGCAGCACTTTCAGCAATCAGGAAGCATTTTTCACTATTTCAATAGGTCTGGTCTTAAAATAGCTAAAATCTGTCACAGGATGTAGCTGGGAATTATTCTCTGTCAGTCGTAGAACTATCCAATTCTTAATAACTTCTCAAATGTTTGCCGAAAGGCCATTATTGAATGCATTTGCTTACATTTGGGTATTCTATCTTGTTCTATGGCAGACCAATAGCCCGTGACGAAGGCTTCTTCTGAAGGGATGAACTCTTGCCTTCACTGAAACGACTAATCGTGTCTTTTTGAGGCTCCACCTCAATTTGCACAGAACAAAACGCGCATCTTGTTCATTTATACTTGAAAAATTCTTGGAATAGTTTTTTTTATAGTTATGTGAAATTGACAAGCTAAAGTGCTGATTAGAAAGTTACATAGACGTCTCTCGTCTTTCAAACAATCTGATTGAATTTGCAGCTTCGCGTGTGAGTTGAATATTGGATCGATTTCTAGTAACTACGCTAGACCACGCTTCCCATTACAACACTAACACACAAAAAGTAAACGTGGAAATGTTGACAAACAGCAAAAAAACTCACAGTTTGTTTGTGTCGAGCGGGATACCACTGGGAATTGAAGTCAATCCTTTGGCATAGCATACAACAACTTTCCAGCCGTTGTCACTTCTTCTCGTAGAAGTTTTACAATCACAACTTGAAGGACAAGCAAAACTACAAGAAAACATTCCTACAACAAGCAACGATAGAAGAACCCATGTTTTGGTTGATTCAGCCATGTCTGAGCTTTTCCTGGTCATTTCCTATGAATACTTAGTCCAGTGGCTGCTCATATGAAATCCGTTCACACATCTGTTAACATCGGCTTTTCAACACTGCACCGCGACACGCTAAACGACGTATAAATATTTGCATACGCATGCGTAAATCTATTGTTCTGGCCGGAAAGTACTTGAACGATTTGAATTTTCGCCCCTCACAAAATAAAAGGCTATTAAACAATGGGCTTCCCCAACACGTCGGAAATGCTTTGCAAGATCTAATATTTCTAATCAAGTAACCTCGTCGACTTTATACACAGTTCGCAAACTGAGCTTCTAGATTGATAGACGTACTTGTATTGTACATTACAAACTTGAAGCAAACCTGACGTTTTTCAATTATTTTCAGTTTCCCAATTGGATTTATTTTGCTTTCAGCAGTTTTGAAAGTTCTATGCAAAACAAAAAACAAATATTAAAGTGCTATTTGAGAACGATCTAGGTGTAGATTCTGACATTTTTTAACACATACGAGATTTACATTGCGCCGCAGCCGCCAAACTCGAGTGGTTTATTAATAAAGAGCTCGTCACTTAGTTTATGTAAACAGTTAAAGAATTTAGCTGTTATAATTTGTTTTATGTCACTAAATTCGGAAAATCTAGCATTACTGTGACATCGGACGTAGAACTAATCCACTTACACAAACTGTAAATTTAGAATCAGGAAAAAGACAAGACTGTTGGAGGACGGGAAATCTTGAAGTGGTGTGTGGGACGATATAGTGTTAATAATAGCGAAACTAAAAAGCTAGAAAGAGTTGATTGCTAAATGAAACATATTTCACACTATTTATGGTTTTTCATTGCGACCTATCGGCTGTAGAATGCTAAAATTGTAAATAGTAGGTTTTTATAGTGGAAAAAAGCTTGCATTTCTTCTCAGATACTTCATTGATATTTTCTACGCTTCACTTTTGTACCCATATGACGTCACAATTTACGCAATCGGCGACCGAGTAGATACGAAAGCACGATTTACTAGGAGTCGGAACTGGGTCGGAACCCCTGGTCGGAAGTTAAGCTATTTTTACGACTCCAATGCACGAAACACCGGCGTGACGCTTTTCTGTCTGACGCAGGATCGGTCACAATAGTGTGTATCACGGAGTTACACGAATTTTAAAAAATATTCATGTCCAAAAATCTTTAGGGAATTGACAATGATCGACTCTGACAGCATTTATGATAGATTCTTTGTTGATAATGCTAGCTTCTAGCAGAGTACATCAACTATATCAATTTGCAAACTTTCTCATAATTTTCAGCAAAAGTATGAGATTTTCAAAAATATCCGATTTTCGTAATTATACATGAATTAACCACTTCAATTGTGTTACAATGGGTTTGGAAAAAACTTTTAAGGGAACAGATACGGTATCGGTTACAGACTTTTTATAATTCCCAAATTACGTCCTTGAGAGGTTAAAGAAACGGGAATTTGATAAGACGGTGCCGCCTCGTCTAATGTCCGACTGAGTGTGTCACTCGGGGAATTCTGTCTTAAGCTTTGTTTCGGGTCATTGATGATTGTGTCTCCTCGACAAAATCTCTGGAATACTCTTTATCTCGTGTGAAATATTTCCGAAACTTTTTCATCAAGAGACTGTTAATAAACCATGAAGATAGACGTTAAGGCTGAACTGAATTGTGGTTTTGCTGCAAAGGGCGGACAACAGGCAAACTCAATACAAGTCATATATTGAGGTTTTACTTGAATTTGTATGGATTTGTTTCTTCACTTACATCGTATTTCACACTGTCTTGGGTATTTCCACCATTACATCATTATTCCTATATATTATAATCGTTTTAGTGTGGGTGGCACTCGTTTTTTCGAAAAGACCGCAAGCATTCGTCCAACCAGGGAGGCACGTTAATGATTATTACCTGGTTCAACTAATCTCTTTATTTAGATTTATTCTGGCATATTCTGACCACATTTTGATAAACTGTTAACCATTGATTTTTTATATTACAATAAAGTTAAATAATTCGTGTCATACAAGCAAAATTGTGAAATAAAAGGATGGCTTTTAATCAAAAGCGAACGTTTTTTACGAGAAATTGGTAAAACTTTGAACATCTCTGCTCAACTCAGCAAGAGAGAACTGATTTCAGACAGAGATTGAAAAGAAACATGAATTCACAGAAGAGAAAAAAAATCGCTCGAAAGTGATAAATATTTTGGCAATTGTTATTTTTGTATCCTCCCACTATGTTGGCGTCAATTTAATTCTTCCAACGTATGTCTGCCCACACATGCGAGAAAAACTCTAAGTTTATCAATTTATCAACCAAGGACTCAGCTCCCCAAACGCAATTGCTATAGTGTGCGGAAAGAGCGTCTTCAAGTCTTAGATTGATTGAGATATTAAGTCGATTTCTGAATCACTGATACAGATGTCTCAATTCTCTCATTCTATATGAGTTGTTTCGAAGTTGTTTTCCTCGTTTTCATTTCTGTTTTTGACTTTTGTCGAGAGAGCATGCCGCGGGTGATTAAGGCGTACTTGTATAAGTGTTGACCAATCGAGCAAGAGAATAATGCAATTATTATAAACAAGGCCAAATTATATAAAAGCCTGGCTATGTGAACCCGCATCATTATTGTCAATGTAATGTTCTATAAAATGCTTAAACTAAAAAATCTATCACAACGTCAAAGTAAATAATTCATTTCTCGAATTAAAGAAACCAATTCACATGTGTTATCACGTCATGACTTAGTTTGGAGTATATATTTGGAAAAAGTAAATGAGTGAAATTCGAAAACTGCAGAGCCTAAGAAAGCAGTTGCCACGCGGTTTTCTTCGCAATTGCCACGCGGTTTCTCTCGTTGGAAGGTATTGAAGCAAGGCGGCTGTTTTCGGAGGCTAGAGAAGCCAATGATTTTTTATGTTCTTTGGAAAGTTCATGGACAAAAATACTGCAAAATGAACTCTTTAATCACTATGAAATATGAAAATCTTCAGGTCGCCGTTTGGTGTATGTGACTTAAAGGGTCGAAATCAAGGCTTTTTTGAGAAGTTGCTAATAATCTTAAAAACAAAAAGACAACACAAGACGCGAAGAAAGAACAAAAACAATTTTCAGTAATATGCCAGAGAAAATGACCCGACCCGCAATATTCTATCTTAAAGTTATGTTTGCAGCCGTGCCACCGTTTGCATATTAAACTGATTCTGGTATCTTTTATGTTAAAATTTTAGCCAAATACATTTTTTATATGTTGAAATTAAGCTTTTTTTGCAAAAATAAAATATGCTATATGAATTTCAGTATTTCCCTTAACAATGCCTCTTTTAACAATTTCCACTTGAGTGCGCACGGAGTGTTTTCCAGACCAAAACGATAGGCCGTGTGATTTTCTTGTCTTTGACATCTGCTCTTCCATTGGTTGACTTGATCTGCTTATAAATAAGCTGCGATTTTGCACGGAATTTGTTTCCCAGTCGGTATAACCTAGTCGCGTTGGGAAGACAAGCTGCAAAAAGCAATTGTAGCGTGCGCCATGCCTTGCAGCAGCCTAAAATCATGTACATGTACATAGAGAGTGGTTGCAACAACGAACTTGGCCACCGGAATTAAGGTATAGATTACCATCCGAGATTTTAAGAAAAGTGATGTGGCTTTTTTATAGTATGTACTCTTTCTTCTTGCAAAACTAATGTATAATAAAGGACACTGGGATCTTAGCATCCCAGAGCACATTCTGAGGCCCTCGTTGGTCCGGTTGACAAGGAACAACAACTGCGTCAGTCCGTTGCAATATTTGTAGAAGCTAAATTTAATAGTACTAAAGCCGTGACCTTCAAAATAAATATATCGAGTCGTCAGGTTCCGCGGAGAGGGAGGGGATGGGGGAGGTCGCATTTTTTCAGTAAAAGAAATGATAAGAGGTTGCAAACTTTTCAGTCTTTTGCGAGAAAGTATCTTCCGCTGTTACCTGCTGCTGTTGTTGGTAGCACAAATAGAACGTAGCATTGTTGTGTCTTGAAGGTACCAAGTTACAGGCGGACACACGGGGTCGAATAATCGGATGCTATGCTCAAATAACCTATTTTTTAACTGCATTTGGGCGTACAGCTTTATTCATAGACAGATAATCTTTCCAAGTCCTTACAAGCGATAAAAATGTCTTCTGTAATTGCAAAACATATTGGCGGCCTTATCACACAAGTTCTTCACATGAGAAATGATGAGTAATTCAAATCTTTTTACGATTGTTTTAGCTGATAGTGAGAAACGTCCTTCCCTGGTGAAACCAGTCCTGCCTAGGAAAAGATGTGTTCAAACCAGGTTTGAAACTGGAACAGGGATGCCTTCTTTCACTCCACACCTGAAAATCGCTATACAAATGTATATTTTGAAGCTCTTGACCAAACAATCGACGCCATTGATAAAGTGTTCGAGTAATCCAGTTTTAAAGTATATGCGACGATGGACGCTTTGTTAATAAAAGTCCCGACGACAACTGTACAGACGACATCAACATTGGACAACTGAATCTTCAAAACATTTTAAAACTTAAGTTAGTAACTCTAGCGGTTTTACTTCCTCTGATGACGTTATATCAGAAGTAAAACAGTTGCAAGAACCAGAGAAAGTAATGATTTGTAAAGCAACTAAGATTTGCCAACTTAATTGCTACTAGTGCCACTGGACAAAGATTGTTCTCCACGGCGAGGAGATTAAAAACTTGGCTTCGCGCAGCAGTGACTTAACAACGACTGAACAGCCACAAAGCGCAGACAGATTCAATTTCAGTGCTCGCGGTCGCCAATGAATTTTTAAAAGCATTCGTTTAAATTTCGACAACACATGAATGCTGTCAACTAGGAACACAACTATAGAACAGTATAGTTTATAATTGTGCCGAGTCTTGCCAGTCCGTTTCTGTAAAAGTGCTGAAGTTCTGCTTACGGTTCTCATTCCTTCTAACACCTCCTGTCGGACTTGGTATGCAATATCTTTAGTCTTTACACTATTGCTGGACTTGGTATGCAATATCTTTAGTCTTTATAGTATTGCTGGAATGCAGTATATTACACTATTGCAAATGGAAAATTATACGGCTGTATGCTAAACCATTAGTGACCGGATATTCGCGCGCTCTGGTTGGCTACTAGGATTGATTCACCTCACGTAGGACCAAGCACGTGCGCGGAGTGTGCAACTCAAGGTTTAAGAGAGTTTCTGCTTTCGGGATTTTTCGTCTGCAAAACCAAAATCTGTGGTTTTAACTCACTTGTTTAGTACATACTAAAACAACTATTTCTCTTAATGTTTGTGTCTTCGTAAAGATTCACCGAGTCTCGAATATGCATTGGGGAATAATGACTCGTGTAGCAGTCTGAATATTGGGCGGGGAGGTAGGTAAGAAAAATATGAACCAAGCTAACAAACATGCGTAAAAAGCAAAAAAGGTTTTTCTAAAAGCAAGGACTTACCTTGTCTTTCTCACCGTGAAGGGTGAACTGTGTAATGTTTTGGTTTATAGAGGAGTTGGAGGTTGCTTGCTTGAGCTTGGATATGGGATGATGAGGCGCCTTCTTGGGAATTTGCGCCGTACGTTCGTCTCTTGCTGCAACTCATGCCTGCATGGTTGTCATTCTGATCTGTCGGCGAAGGAGAGAAACGGTGCGCAAATAACGCCTGGGAGAAGAGGGTTGAATTCCTCTCCTTCTACTTTAGTTGTTTTGCAATCCGCGCGTTAGTTATATTTCCATTTTCTAAACCTCTTCCTTTCCGGAATATAGCTCAGTCGAATTTGATTGAAACCGTTGAAATCGATTGTAAATCAGCGTCTAACCTGAATTGTAAAAGTTTAAACGTTTTAGTTTGTCTGGACTCGTAGTATAGTCGAGTTGAACGGCCTCCATTGATTATATTTGACTGCAAAGCGACCGTCTGAAGTACGCACTTATCAAAGTACATCCGGGAATAACGATTGTCCATAAAACTATCGAGACAATGGTCAATCACGAATTGCCTTCGTTTTAAAGTTTTTATAGTCGTCAAACGGATAACCAAACTGTTTGATCCTAGCCTTCATCAAACAATGAGTTTATTATTGTTGACTGGATCAGCAATGAAAAGTCGGCATGCCTTACTTATAAGCGTTGGACAAACAGACAATGCAAGTCAAAAGGCAAAGTTTGACCTTGAAGCTTACCTGCAAACTTGCAACGGCTTGCGATGTGATGCAAAACAGTACAGAACGTTTGTTAACTCGAATTGAGAAGGGACCTCATCAATCAAAGTTAGTTTAAGTCGATCCAAACCCATGCAAGGGGTGGTCATACGAAAAGAATGCGCACATTACAAATGTCGCCTTTACTTGTACCACTGTGGCGTACTCAATTCAAGTGTTCAAGAGATTAGAGCTCGCCTGTTTATCATTAAAATCACTGCATAAGTAACGTGGCCAAGTGGTGAAACCAATCCGACCCATAAACCGATAAGTACAAAAACAGTTGTGTTTTATTTTTGTCTTACTGTTAGAAACAGCCAAAAAATAACCTAATGAAATGCAAAGCTAGGGTGTCTTTTGCTTTAATACACTAAAGTTGACTCACCATAACTCGAACCCTCGATAGTCCGAGCCTCCCGCTACCTCGAACTAAATTCGTCCTCCCTTCAAGTTATTTTGTCACTAATTCTTTTTAAGTTTTCGGCTTGAAGGATTCAACCGTATGGGAAACTAACCAACTCAGTGTGGAACAGATAGTTTTCCGAACCTGGGAAATCTCAACAGTTGATTTAAGTAAGTCGCAAAAATTGAAAAAATCTCAAGATACTCTCACGAGTGGTGCATTTGCATATCATGTAGCATATTTAAGGAAAGTTTAAAAAACGCTGTCAACAGTTTTTGGCGCCACCATAATATTTAGAAAAATAAACAAGATGGCGCCAAAACCTGTTGCCACAGTATTTTCTACGTTTCCTTAAAAGTGTTCCTTGATGTTCAAACAACTTTGGTGCAACAAAAAAGGAGATTCAGCGAATGTTTGCATAAAATGCAGTCGAATGCTCAAAATAGGGTGTATTTGAGGCCCTGTTAATTTGCCATGAAAACAAAAATTCTGGTGGCAATACAAGGGATGAAACACCAGCTATCAACAAGTAGCAGTAATCATTCACTACATTCATAAAGTTCAGTGGCTATAAAAAATGAAAAAAAACATTCAGAATAACTTTAATGAAAATGTTGCAGTTTTTACCTCCAATTGCAGTCATTTAAAAAAAAAGAATTTTGGAATAACTTAGAACTGATTAAAACAATTTTCTGAGATCAGCAAAAATATCTAAAATTGCCACTAGAATCTTTGCATCTCAATTTCCCTATTTCACTATGACATCACAGTTTGTTTACATTTCCGGTCTCCCTACTATAATTTTGGAACTCAAACGAAGTGATGCTGATTAATACATATTTGTTAAATATATATGCTGCATATATATGCAGTGGCTAACGTACCACAGTTGCATTGTGGGATTAAAGCAGGGGAAAAATGTAAACAAACCATATTTTGCCAATTACAAAGGACTTTGACTACGTTTCATTTCCGTAATTGGTCTCGTGTCCAAATACGCAAGCAAAGTCGAAACGAACCTAATTCGGACACTCCTCAGTTGAAAATAAGAGTGATTTTGTTTGTTATGGTACAGACCGTGATGTCATAGTCAAATTAGTTACGCTTCTCATGCCTCCCCTAACAGTCCGATATAAAACTACGGCCATTGGTTTGACTTGATTTACCGAGAGACAAAGTCAATATTG